>JAGDQP010012729.1:19227-49535 GCA_022664845.1 Lepisma saccharinum
AATGGATACTCCATTTATTGTAACGTTACTGCATTGAAAAATTCTGAAAATTCGTTTCAATATCGTTTAATAGTATGTAATTCTCAAGAGTCGTCGTCATTCTATTTTAATTCATCTTATACATACTTTGGAACTATGCATGACTGTAACTTTTCTTCTATTTTCAAATTATATTTACTTATCTTTAGTGTCTAAAATCGTTTACGGAATATGGTGTTAATACACTACATCATATCAGTTCTTATATAAATACACGCCATCTGTGATCATTTTTATTAATTAAAAAATTAAACAAGATAGGTAATGGTTTTATTATAAACAGAACTAAGCGCGCCCGTATAAATTCAGTGTTCTTTTTACATACCCAAAAGAAAAATTCATAGTTACTGTTTTCCCACCGTTTTAGATCATGACAAACCGAACGGTGTATGTTTTGTAAGTTACTGTTAATAAGATATACGGGGGCAAATGGAGATTACTAAGTGACTGCCAATGGTCTGCCAGTTTTAGAGTCAATAATTTTTCCACCGTTTTAAACGGTGACTAATCCACCAGTGTGTGGCTCATCTCTGTTAGACTTGTAGTTACTGAGGGGGGGGGGGGAATAGAGAATACTAAGCGATTGAAAAGGACCCGACAATTTTAGAGTCAAAATCGTAGTTTTCCCCACTGTTTCAGACCATGTAAAATCCAAAGATGTACCGCTCATTTCTGTCTTAGTTGTAGATCCTGAGATCTGGGAGGGAGGCAGAAAAATGCAGATGGAGAATACTAAGCTATTGAGAAGTGCCTGTCAGCTTTAGAGACCAAGTCATAGGATTTCACACCATTTGAGTCTATATCGAATCCTACGGTGTATGGCTAATCTCTGTCGAACTTGCAGTTGTTGACATGTAGGGCGGGAGGACAGATAGACAGGACAAACCCTACATCTTTCCTTATTCACTGATGTTCATACGGGTGCGCTAAAACAACGGAATTCCGAGAGTCAACAATAATGGTTGTTTTGCACACTATTTCAGTAGTATATTATTTGAGTTTTATTCAAAATAATATTTGGAGTACCTGAATGCTTTTGTTTAGCTGTTCGATCAAGTACGTTCTAAATATCATGTATAGAGATATCAATAAAGACTATTATTATAATAAGAATCTGTATGTAATATAATTTAGCAGAATAATGCGAGTTGTTTTTAAGCATTTAATTTTTAAAAAGAGCGTAGAAATTCATGACTTTGTTTTGTAAATGTTCTCCGTCGCGATTGTCTTACTACTATTATCATAAACGTGTTCATCAACAGAAGTAACTACTAATTTTGCAAAGTACGCGACGCGATATACCAAAAGTTAGTAAAGGTGTTAAAGAGATATCGTTACGCTATGTAACAAGAAAAAACTCCTTGAATACATTGTAGGAGAACATACTTTTATTTATAAGCAGTAAACTGCTCTATTATTTCAGGCTGATTTGTTTTCATGCTGTATTGATTGAATGTGTCCCTGGTAACGGTAAAACTTTCGAGTCATGATTTTGGTAATAGGAAGCTGCCATTAACCAAGCAATACTGCCTTGCGGTAGGCCACCAACCATACACTACGTACATTTGGGTTGCATACCCACCAGAGCGTATACGTTACGCTTTTCCTGTTCCGCTGTAAATCATCTCACAAGCCTTGATTTAAAAGTAAACACTCACAATTAGATTTCCCAGTAGCCACTGGTATAGGCACTGCAAGTTTGAATTGGTTCAATAGTAAATTTGGCCGATATTTTATTGACGTATGTATAGTGAAAAAAATACCGAAAGAAAGGTTGCAGTCGTAAGACGCACATTATTACGCAGTGCACTAGATTGAAAACGGCAGGGTAAAATCGAAGTCGCCGTATTTACATTCATTGATAAGTACAGCTGCGTTACAGTCAAAATAGTTCTAATTGCTGGACGATTTCTTCACAAGCTATTGTAATAGATCTATATTGATTTATTTTTGTTAACGCAGCAGGGTATAGATGTATTGAAATTTAGTTATTTTACAATTTTTTGACGTGGCATCTCTAAATGCTATAACAGATATATCAATATATTCTAGTTATTGTGAATTGCATATAACTCAATTTTATCACTTATATATTCTCCATATTGCTGATTTCGTTATTATATTGGTCTTACCCTTTAAGAGACTAATGTTGTCATTGCGAGATTTTAGTGACGTGACCTGAAACTATAACATCGAAACCGTGCTGATATATTTGGTGAAGATATAACAGATCAATAATGGTTCGTCTTTGTTTTAACGTATGGATATTTTAAAACATTTTAATGATTATGCTGTAGCTTTCAAATGTAAGGTAGTTCTGAATAACATTTTGTTACAGGAATTTTAATTGTATTTCAGTAATTGATGAGTTCTGCGCAAGAACGGCTCGCAAAACGCAGTTCTAAGAAAAACGGTTTCGAACATTTTACATGTGATTCCACCAGATTTGCTGTGCCTCTAGACGTTTTGACATAATATGGAAAATGTTGCTAATATACTTTGGAAGGTATTGCGCGAATCATAGGGAAACTATATTAATCCCTGATATTAATATAATAAAATAATTAATTACGAAACTTAAGCCGTTTTTCCACAGAATAAATTTGTGGACGGCGTATCCGCACCTACTTGGAACGGATGTTCTTGGTCATCCCAGAAAAAGGTCTGTCAGGGTTACCAGATCCCCAAGGATTTGGACCTCCAGTTGTCAGTATTGCCACCTTATGATAAAATATAATTACACAATATTATTTTGTGCTGTTTAACGGATCCGCATAAAAGTTTGCAAGATAATTCTTCTATATAATACACACACGACCGTAGGGAACAAAATGCCTTCATGTAATCCAGTTGTCAGTGTTGCCAAATTTAATTGCAAATTGAGTTTTTCAAAGATTCTGCAAGAACTACTAAAACCCGTACGAAAGCAACTAGGTAACGGTCCCCACCCACAAAAACATCCAATATGTCAGTGTGGCTAGCCAATAAAATTGAAGTTGTGCAAATGTTTCCACTGTTCAAAGTATCTACGCACTTGTGGATTACTAGCAATTCGACGGAAGTATAGTTTTTTTTGCGGCAGAATTTGTTTTATTCACCCTCTTGCAGATACTACCGGCTTTGTGTGAAAAGCCGGTATTGTATAGAATGCCTAGGAGATATACGTATATACAATCCATGAAATTTGAAGGCAAAGCATAAAATGTCAGTTTTTTGTAACTTTTTTGCTTACTTTTCCTAGGCATTCTATACATTGCCTAGGTATTATGCAAAATGACAAGTGCACTCTAGGAAAAATATGGAACACGGCTTTATTGCCAAGATGGATTCGGAAACGGCGAAGGAAGTACGAAATAAAGTAAAGGATATTCTTACCAGAAAAAAATACGATAGCAAAAATAGCATTGAGTTACTTATTGCAACAAGGAAGATTAGCAATGACACGTATGACATTTTGACTTGGCACTTAACTTTCTTTTTCACGCAAAGGCACTTAATACTTTAGCAATCGGTCTTACAGATACACCTCATGAATCCTTCACCTTTTCCTGTTGACTGAAAGGCAGCAGATCAGATAGATATTTCATGGTCAGAGACGTCTTCAACTCTCAGTAAGTCTTTTAGACGTACAGTAAATTGTGATCTCGCATAGAGTTGCTTTTTAGGATCCTTGTATATTTCGTAGCCTGTAAAATCCATCTTCTGTCACTGCCATTACTACTGTCAACAGACTGCTTGAGTGACCCTGTTGCTTGTCGACATGAGGAGTAAGAACTCGCACAGTGGCTCCTAAGGGTGCAGGAGGGATATTTTTCTGAGAGTTTATTTTCATTCTCTCGGCCTGGATTTCCAGGTTCAATTTAAATTCTTGCCTACCTTCAATGTTTTTGTTTTCATTCTTAAAACAAAAGCTGCACAAAATAGTAACAAAACAACGATTTACTTCCTCCTCTCCATCGTATTTAACAGGATGGTCACAGACAACGTGAACATGACGGCAGCAGTTTTGACGTGTATGGGAACCACTAGTTTCCTTTAACCCTCAGACGAGCACGTATTATTACGAACACTAAATGGAAGGTGTTTGGAGCCCCCTAGTTATGTATGAGTCCATAGTTTGATTCTCTTTTATCACTAATGGTTTTCTTTACTTTATAATTTTAATAATGCAATTTTAAAACAATACATTAAATTCTCGTTCATCTTCATCTCCTAACATCTTCTGCAACACTTTGCTTGTCTTTTCCATCAATTTTCATGTAGGCTGAAACAGACAGAAGTAGAAAGCTTGTCGTTACTTATAGTATCACCACCAGTTTTGATTTCTTCATTGTGGATTGAATCCTCCTCAGTAGCACGGTTTACAATGGCTAATGTTGTCCAGTACAAACTTTGGTAAGCCATTACAAACATATATTCCCCGTCAGGATGTGACTGAAAATCGATAAGACCGATCTGACCATGGGAGTTGAATTAACAAAAAAATCTTCATAGGCTTCATCGCACCCTTTTTGATACCTTTTTGTTTTTCTGGTATGGTTCACAAAGGGGAACGTACAGCTCAATATCGTGACGAGTAATGTTTTAATATTTGTGTGCAAGTTTTTTCAACATTCTGTTCCCTCCGCCTTGTCCAACAGCTAAATGATCCCCATGAAGTACGTCAAATAACTCATTAACATAAAACTGATAAAAACATATCAACTTCTCCAATAAATCAAATTACTTTTGTTATCCACCACCATTACATCATAGCGTTTCAGCAGTCAATAGACCAGGGGTTCTTTCTTAGTAGTCATCTAATCCTTTTTCACATCGTCGACTAACTTTTGGTAACTGTTTTCCGTTAGACAAATTACAGATTTTAGCAACGTTGACTCGTATTTGAGATAATTCATCGTAGGTCCGTCGTTGCAAGTATATATGCCGTGATTTCTGTCCGCACACTACACTTTCTTTCTGTTCCAACAAAGTAAGACAATAGCCGTCCGGGATGGGAATAATGAGGAAAACAACTTTGGTTGGAGGTTCACGTGTTTCGCTACCACAACGCCACCTGCCGAAAAAAAGACCCAGGCTTGAGTAGCGGAAATATTGTATACTCTGCCGGCTGGCCCCTTGGCATTGTATCCTAGGCATTCTATACAATGCCAGTTGTGTGTTCATTTGTTTGAACGCTATACAATTCTACACCCCTTGACAGATTCGAAAGAAATTTGGTCCTTAGGTCCTAGAAGGATTAACTACCACATTTAAAGGTTGACAACCTCGAAAGGCGGGAACGGGGGTGTCGGTTCAATCAATTAATAATATACTATTGTCAGATATATCCCATAGGCTGAGCAACCCACACTCCAATGCAGTTTTCCAGGTTGACTACAATCAAGTGGACAAATATGAAAATCCCTCTTTTCAATTCATTAGCAACAGCTATCCTAGTTTTATTTACTAAGTCAAAATTTGGTACGGATCTTATCAGGATATAATGGACCACTCTCCCTTATTTGCAGGTGGTTTGAAGGTTAACCTGAAGAAAAAAAGTTTTAATTCTGGTTATAAATATAGAATAAAAGTTACGTTTAGAGTTTAGTCAGTGTTGCCAATATCTGTCGTACGAATACGTACTAATAGTAGTTACGACAAAAGAAATGTTCTACTGATGATGAACAGTTATAATTACTTACTTAAAATACAGTAAATTTATTATTTAAATTATAACAAAGCTATAATCATTTAATCAACCACTTTTTATTTATCAATTGAACACACAAGACCAATAAATCAGGTTTTCACATCTTTCTTATTTATATATATCCTACTAGATCTACTGGTCTTGTTATCTTCACACATCACTTGTTATATCACATATGCTTTTCTATATTATTTACTACTTGGATCCATAATAATACGTCTACCATGGTATTTATATCCAATACGCTATTTTAACAAATTCTGTATATCTGTACTATTTTCCCAGGAATGTAACAGATTTCTATTCAGGAAACAACTTACACATTTTTATAAAGAATCAAAGATTCTAGTACAATTTAAACAATATTTGCATATCAACAATATTTTTATCATCTTCTTCTTGTATTATTAAACTCGACATTAAAGTTTTATTTTCTAACCTTGATTCTTATCTGAATTTTATTTAGATTGAAGAAGAAAAAGTTAAAAACTCAGAGAAAAATTATTTGTCATACGCTTTGAACCAGTAACGTTTCAATTTACAAGATAAGGCTATTGTTGATGAATACCCAATTTGTCAAGAAGACCGTAAAATAAAACGTATGTTAAAATAATAATAAAAAAAATTGAATATATCAGTATTCTTTCTGTTTCAAGGATTTCACATATTGTATAATTAACTAGTGTTATGCAATTAATTCGTTTTGATTCATTTTGTAACAAATTCTTATAGTTTGCGAGATCAACCTAAGAAGAAATATATATTTTTTAGAATACTCATTATCCTGAACACTGAAATGTAACGTTATGGTTAAGTTCAATTAATTGTGAAAATTAGTGACAAACGGACCTTGTTGTCGGTTTACACATTTTGACGGTAGATGGGAAACCTCTAAATACACACTTTTTAACATCTAGAAAATATTCAGGTAGTATTATTTCTTGTTGTACTTGGTGATTTAAAGTGATGTAAAACAAGGAAGCGAAAGCGATTATTGATTAATATTTTTAACATCTTTACATTTGCATCTTAACTTTACGGTCTTAAAATATTCACAAATGTTTATTACGATTAAAGAACAAAAGGGAACAAAATCGTAGCAGGAAATAGAAAATTGTAGATCCTCTCTTGTTAAGGAATTCTATGGAATATTACTATCATAATATTTGCAAAATATGCCGTAATTAGTTTGAAGTAGCTGAATGCGGGAACTGTTTTTTTTCTTAATTTTCTGTATTATCAAGTTGCATTGGAAATTTTATTGCAAGTACTTTACAGGAATATTTAAATTATATTTTTACTGGAACTCATACAGTAGATAAGTCTGAAAACAAAGAACTCATTTTATACAAGATGTATGCTAAAACAACCCAAATTTCTTCTACGCTATTGAATAAGCAATGGCGGCTGAGATACGAGTAAATATTTAAGAGAAAATATTCAATAACTAAGACTTTTGTAGGGATTCTGATTGAAATCCCGACCAAAGTGCTAAACTTCTAAAGACGGAACCTATACTTTTTTCTTTAAGTGAACTCCGAGACACTTCATTCAGCGGACTGCCCGCTGAGATCTAAATGATTGTTTAGGGACGTTTCGAGTAGACAGATCGAATAGTACCCCAAAATTTTGTAATGAATAAAAAGGAAGTGTCATATACTTTATCTCCTCATCTGGCCTAGATTTCGTTATCTTCTAAGAATTTCTTAGGTGTCTGTAACATTAAATTCTTAAAAGGTTTTGAGTTTGATCCAGGAGAGAAATCAAAGGCGTAAGCCGAAAGTTTGTAGCTCGGCTAAAAGTGTATTTTTTTCCTAACTGGAAGTAGGGTGCCACTGCCCAAGCTTGTAAACTCAAATCTTGAAATCCCGTGTTTGTGTTCCTATGTCAACTCCCTATGACCTATGTCAGTTTGAGAAGAAAGAGTTGAAGAAAACTAGGCTATCTTTGTTTTTTGTTCTGCAAGAAGTGGTAGAGTTTGTACGTCAAATTTACATATCTCCATTCATCCCTATCCTTCCGCGTAAACACTTCATTATCTACATAGCTATTGTTCTACTTATTCTGTAAATTTACTATAGTTGAGGTGATCACCCGCACGCATTAGGTATGAAATATGTGGGATTGTGTAGAGAAGTATTTGAAACGTGATTATTAAGTTAACTCCGTAAAAGTTAATCGTTAACTTTGTAGAAGTTTGGCGACATAATTATTAGCTCTTTAGGACTTTGCGACATTAATTCTTTAGGGGTGTTGCCATATAATCTTTAACTCTGTAGGAGTTTTGCGGCATAATCATTAATTCAAATGACTTCGCAAGAGAAAGAAGAATAGGTGATGCCTGAAAGAGAGGTAACGACCACTCTATCCGCCATTTCTTTCTTCAGAAGTTGTGCTGCTCAAGAGCGACATCCCTTAGATTAAATACAAGCTGGAAAATTATTTATTTGTGTAGAGGGAATACAAATCCACACCGTTTGCGTAATGTGCATCAAACTTTACATGGCTATTAGACAAATTAAAATTTCAATTCGATTACCGTTCCCATAGCATTGAGAGTCAAGGCAAAGATAGCTACTCACTGATTCAAGCAAACTAGGCATAAAACTAAAAATGACTACATAAAGGTGATTTGACTGATTGCAGCCAAATTTTGCTTTATGGGTATTGCTCTTTAGCCTTTATATATATTAAAATTGTAAGCTAATTACCACTTCCATGACAACGAGACTCGAATACTAAACTCATATTCACGCATTCCGTAAGAATCACAGACCCGATTTCAACGAAAACTTGCATTGTGCTAGACGGCATCAGTCTAAAGCTTTTTAGCATTTGAAATTACTAGTAGTAGCAGCAGAAGGAGAAGTTGAAAATATCGGTATAGTATATTCTTAATTTGTTTTCCACCTTCTTCCCTGGCAAAGCCTGCTACTTCACTTACTAAATCAATAAAGATCGTACATAGCACGTCAACAATGTGTGAACAGTTTTAATCAGTAGATTGAGCACATCCCAACGCTAGCCTTTTAAGAAAAGTTTCTACTCATGTTTTCTCGCTTATATTACTTATTACGTATGCTACTTTATATATTTAACTGTATTCTCATCCCGACGATGATCATGATTGTTCTTGGTGGAGATTAGTTTGGCCCCCTATGCGGGAGTGGAGATTATTTTAACCTTTTAAGGATGAAACATATAGTTTTAAGCTGATTTTGAAGCACTTAAAGCTACCCATAGCGAGGCGGCATATCATTTTACATTGTATTAGAGATAAACTAGGAAGCGCATATTTATTATACTATTCAAAATACATAAGTACGATATTTAAGACAACTATTTCAGCATCAAAATACACATTGTAAAATGTTAAACAAAATTAAATGATACTCAATACCATGTATGTCTATATTATAAGCCTATTAACCTCTTGTCAAACACAAGAAGATCTTGATGAAAGCGACAAACACCAACAGAACAATTTTCTGGATTTGTTCTCAGTATAATCTATTTTTTCTTTTCTTTTTAAACTATTTCCTCCTTTACCTATCATTATGCGGTTACGCAATTTTTTGTTTGCCCTCGAATAATTCAAGAGAAAAAAAGAAGCTAACAGAGAGAAGACAGATCTATTTCATGCTTTGATGGCAGAATTGGTCGTTGGGCGTTAGGAAAAAAACAAAAAACAAGAAAGACTAACCACCAGCAAATTCTCGTGATGAACAATGGCAAGTTCAAAGTTTACCAAGTCAACAATCTGGACAGACTAGAGTTAACGGAGAATACGAGGGGATGGCGATGGAAAGGAATGAGGAAAGTGGGAATAGAAGAGAAGGACAAGATGCATGATGAAAGAGAAGAGATTAGAAGTGGGGAGAAGAGAATGAAAATATGAAAAAAAAAAAATAGGACGCAAAGTATCTGCTCAGTTTGCGTTTCTAAGTTAAAAAAACTCTTCTTTTTCTTCTTTCCTCTTTACCGGAGTCCAATGAGTGAACCTTTTCTATCCTGCGGGGAGATGAAGTTTTCCAAACTTGGGAGGAAAATTTTGTCTCAGCTCAATGAATGGAGTTCCTCTCGTTATCGGGAAAGTTCTTGACATCGTAATGCTAGAGTTAGTCCTGTCTTATCCACTTATCCCTATCTACATTCATAATACGTATCTATATCTATATAAGCTACCACATGCCTTCGTCTTGCTACATGTCTAATCAAATAGAGGACAAAATATCATTGATTTTAGTGGTACTAATTACTTATCACAACAACAAATACGACTTCTCATTGCTATTATCTTATTAACGCTATCATTACAATTGCAATCATCATTTTATAATGCTATACTATTGTTATTATTCCAAAAATTGCTACTAAACTACTCCAATTCACATTACTTGCTTCTAATATTTCTTGTAACATACATATTTCCTATTACACATACTATTAAGGTTACCTGTACACCTAACACTAGATTTACATCTTCATCACCACTAACGCTCTTCTCTATTGATTCCTATCCTGCTCTTTTCTTTGTGCATGACCATATCCCAGATAGCATCTAAACTTGCAGCAATTGTGTACGAAGTTTGGCATTGCAAGTCTGGAATCTGCCGAAAAGATGAGGTACAAGTAGGACTGTGCGATATTTCGATATATCGATCGATCGATTGATATTTTGTGAATATCGAAATTTCGATATTTTATAAATATTGAATTCGATATATCGATACTTCGATCTTTCAATATTTTTGATATTTCGATTCTTCGATATTTTTTGATACTTCGATATTTTTATATTTCGATACTTCGATATTTTATATTTCGATATTTCGATATTTTTATATTTCGATACTTCGATAATTTATATTTCGATGCTTCGATATTTTTCGATACTTCGATATTTTTCGATACTTCAATATTTTTATATTTCGATACTTCGATATTTTTCGATATCTCGATAATATTTACTTCGATATTTCGATATCATCGATCGATATATAGATATTATCAAACATTCGATATTCGATATATCGATCGATTTTCGATATTTGATCGATATCGAATTTCGATATTGAAAACCGGATATCGCACAGCCCTAGGTACAAGGTTAACTTTACTACAGAGCATCATTATGCAAAATTTTGAGTGCCAGAGTTTGAATCGAACCAGCTAAGTTAAAAAAGAAGCAAACATGGCTTAATACACGAGGTTACTAATTCTGAGATATGTTTCCCTACATTATGGCCTTACGGAGGAATGCCCATTGCTTTTAACTTGCCTACTTTAACCAGACATCACTAACGAGATCATATTACTCAAAATAAAAGAGTTGATAGCATGAAATATTTACAAGTCAATTTGGTAAAATAAATAAAAAAAATTTAGAGACTGCGTGAGAAGCTCGATTAACAGTAAGCAAAACGACTTCAATATAAATAAATTAAGCATCACGAAAGTAGAATTCATTGAAAAAATTATATATTATTTAAACTAAATTAAGCAAATAAATAGTTCAATCACGTATTTATATTACTTCATCTATGAAACTATTCTTCAAGTTTTTCCGGTAGGCGAATTGGCGCATGGCGATACTTTAAAACTCAGCACCGGTTCATGAATAATTTACTCACGTATCTGCAACTTGTAGGAAGATCTAAATTAACCTGTTAATAACTCGTTTTTATCTCTCGTGATATAGTCCACGCCGCCGCATTGACGAGTTTAGAACAATATTTATATCTAAGCCACCGCTATCAATCACCTTTTAGCTGACATTTTTCTTGATGATCGTCTGCTTTGAACTACTTTTATGATGAGGGTAACGCCCATTTAACCAATCAGAAAGAAGAAGATATAACTCCTTACTTGACAGATTGAGAAAAATAGTTCCCAATTGTCGGAAAATATCTACTTATTAGCTGAAGAATAGATCACAAGAAAGAGAAATGAAAGAGTATCCTAATAAAGTGAGAAACGGAAGAAAATTGGAATGAAACGGAAAGAAAAGCATTAATTATGGTTTTCCGCGTAAATTTATACGACGCAATCGATGAATGGAAATATAGATTTATCCATCTGGACCTATTCTTATCTTCGCATTATATCAAAGGAAAGAAAGAAACCATATCACCTCAGCATCCTTGAAAATATTAATACGCTTAAGCAGCTCAGACGTTCTGCTGGGAAAACAATTGATAAACGAGAAAGAAAAATATGAACAGGGATAACATATATAGACATAATAAACAAGGGGAGATGGCAAGAATGGAACGCTGAACTGAATGAAGCGGCGTTTCACTGCTGACTCCTGTTGCTTTCGCCTAAAGTGTACGGTATCCACTTTTTGAAGCTTTCCCATGGTCGCACGATAGTTGACCGGTTAAAGATCATTAAATTTGCTAATTCTCTGGTTGACTGACGTGAATCAACGAGTTTGAATGGTTTCCATCAAAGCCCGTTGGTCTTCCTGAACGTGGACAATCGTTCAGTTCGAAGTGGCCCTGTTTAAAACGATTAAACAGTTTCCTTGTTGTACTTTACACGATGGTAATCTCTCTGTGCACGGCGCCAATGTTTCGAGCCATCTCCACTATTTTTGGTCCTCTCTTAAACTCAAACAGAATATTATGTCGGAAATATTCGTTTTTCTCCTCTTGATACAACATTTTCTATGGTTCATAAATTGCATTTATTTCCTTAAAATCTGTAAACTTCAAGGAGTATTCACAAGCACAACAGAACAAATGACAAACTGTAAACAAACTCCTATCAACAGCAGTGCTGCCAGTCCACAAAAAAGGGTACAAATCTACGTATCAACCAAATATTTAAAGCCAGTCCTACAAGGAGAATTTTTTATATTTAACCTCTGTTTCGATAGATGACACTAGAACAGGTTATAAAAACCAAATTGCTCTGTTTACAAATCTTATAAACAATCAAAAAGATCCATTTAAGCACTTTTGTTAAAAAAAAATTCTTCTTTAAAAATAATAATCCTTTATTTAAAAAAATATTATATTAATGATCACAATTATTTAAAATGAATAAAATCTCAAATAGTTTAATCAGTTTCAGGTTTAAGAGCTTTAACTGAAAATGTAGTGTAATCACTAGAATTCGTTCTGTTTAATTTTAGTTATGGAATTACAATATGTTTATAAAGAACTCAAAGTATTTACACTCGAATCATTCCCTAAAGTTGAAGATCATATCTTTTCTGAAAGAAAACTATTTGTTTCGCACTTAAGGAATAAGATTTTTTTTCAGTGTTTTGAAAATGCCTCAACTGTTATAGTCAGTGTTATATTCAGATTTTTTTTTTAGTTCAGTTTTATAGTATTCCTAAAACAAAACTTAATATCTAAACTCACTTCTGATTCCACCCGAATCAAAACTTCCTCAACGCTATAAATAAAATTCAAAATTTACCTATGTTTATTACAACAAGTAGCTACAGCATAGTTTCTAATAGACCTGAGCAAAAGTTATCTAAGGGTCTTTTATTTAAGGGTCTTCAAATTCAAAAGCCGGCCTGATAGGCTTGCAAAAGCAATGTAGAGTTGTCTTCTTGATCAGTGTTTGGCACAAGACGGTGCTGGTTGAGGGTATATAACGTAAAATGCAGGTAATGAATGTGGTGAACCAGCCGGACCCGTTAAATTTCAAAATAAACAAGGTGAATACGTACGCAAATAATATAAATCTGTAGAAAGAGCGTAGTTGAAAAACGACAACCCTATACCCTCGCAAGAAGACTTAAGGGAGTTCCTTCCTCCTTTACAATGTGTTCTTTTCTTATTATTTATTTAATAAGTTTTCTATGGCTAGATATGCATTTGTAGTCGAAGTACGTCACATGTCTGATTGATCATGCTCCCCCTGCGATCACTTTTGTGGGTAAAGGTTGGCGAAGGTTACGGTCAACGTCTATATTGTAATCAACATTTCCGGCTCGATGAGACAGGAAATCATGAATCTGCATTAAACTGCAACACCACTGCATTGACCACTATGAACAAAAAAGTATAAATTGTAGCAGTATCATATATATAGTTTCATGTAAGGAGTTCAGAAATAAGTTTAACTTTATAATTGTTAACATGTTTGATAATCAGGGTCAAACATCCCGAAAACAAATAATTTCTCTGATCCATACTTTAGGAAATATGCTTATTCTTGTCTTCGTGGAAAGGCAGTTCTTTTTAATTTATTTTACAGTTTTCAATTTTGAATGCTGATTTAGAAAACAAAACAAGGCCAGAAATAAAGCAAACAACCTTAAGACAATGTAGACGGAAGAACGCGAGATAAAATCAAAACTAAAAAAAAGAAAAACAGAAAATTCGATATTTGTTGACAGAGTAGAATCGAAATTCGATTTAGGTAGCATCATTGGATTTTCTAGTACATAGAACTTGTGTTTCCTTTGTATATATATATAACTCACAACAACATCAGCAGAAGAACAATGAAAGAAGCCGTATAAGAATGTAGGAAGAAGAGGAATATATGGATCAAAAACCTTAGGTTCGAAGTCCACTCCTCCATTCAACTGCCCGCGCAAAAGAACAAGTATGAACTGAATAAAGTGGGTGAAAGGAAAGATGATTGCCAACACAAAACAACAAGAGAAGGAGGTAGGTAGAGAAGGAAGAGAACATTTTTCTTCACTGAAGAAGACGGTAAGAATGCTTTTCTTCTTGGAGGGTGTTCTTTACTCTTACACAGGCTCACAACACAAGCTTTAAGGGTAAAAAAGAAGAAGAGAGAGAAGAACGAATATCGACTTAGATGGTTTTGCGATGGTCGGATTCTTTCCGTGAGTGAGCGAGTGTGCACAAGTATGGAAGACAGAGATCGGTTGAACGCTGAGAAGAAAACCGCTTTGATTCAGGTCGCTTCTCTCAATAAATCAGGTTAAAGAGAAAGAAAAACCCTAAGCAAAAGAGAGAAGAAGAAGAAGAAGAAGAAAGACAGATACAAGATCTTGTTTTTCGTTTTATTTTTCCCAGTTGGGTCCTCTTTCTCTCTGGTGATGCGCGTTTCCCACCCGCGTGAAATGGACAACGCAGAAGCGCATGACCTTTTCTCGATCTTCTTTCGACTTTCAAGAAAGGACACAGAGTAATCTTCTTCTTCTTCGAGAAGAGGAAAGAACAATGAAACAAAGGAGAACGGCCTAAATTCATCTTTCCGTTGAGAGTTATCTCCAACAGAATAGTATTAGATCCCCTTTAGCAAAGCCTATGGAACTAGTTTTTCCATATTTTTTTTCTTTTTACCAATATCCATAGTCTGTGCTCATTATTGCATTTTTCCTGTCAATAAATCAGAGCTGAAATCAGGTCACTTTTGGTGACCCGGTCTGAAACTTGACCCGATTAACCCGGTCTTGGCCCAAAATGACCAAACTGACTGTGACTCGACGATCCGATGATCGAATCTTGGCGCAATTGATCCGATGACCCAGTCTTGTTTCTGTGGACTGAATCCATCAATATTGTCGTTCGTAAAATACTCACTTTGTTTCAAAATATCCTTTCCCAGGGGAGCGCGTTGGCTTCATATTATGGAGGTCCTTGGACCTATTCCAGCGGCGGCCATCTTGACTGGTTTTCCTCAGCCACACTAGGAAAAGGCCGAAATAGTACCTTCAACTTAGGCCCTGATCTTTCCGCATCCTTTTCGTACCATATCCCGGCCTGAGCCATAGATGCCTAAAGGTCGTAAACAAATTCAATTTAACATATCGGATGTAAAACTGAAGAAAAGTAATTAAAGTTAGTGTAGAATATGTTCGATTTCATAGAAGTTCATATAGTACATAAATACCGCTAACAAAAGTTGGAGCGTCACTAGATAGACAACCGTGAACTCAAGTCTGAAGTCAATTTCTTTCTCCTCGCTTTCGTTGAGACACTAGCCTGCGTTAGAGAAAGTCTCACAATTAAAATTAAGATAGGACAAAAAGTTGCAAGGGAATAAATTAGAATAGATAATCCGATTTAGCATTGAAACATTACTATTATTGTAAGAATCGAAAGTGTAATGGAGAAGTAAAGATAAGAATAACAATGACAATAAAGGAACTAGAATAAAAAAATATATATGTAATAGGTTAATGTAAAGCAGCGATCTCCAGCAAAAGATGGCAGCACTACCTCCGTATATGTTTAATGTATTTTTATCGTTGCACGAAATTTCAATGCTGCTCCTACAAATTCAAGCCTAGAGTATTCTAACTTTCAGGGAAGAAAGTTCATAACCAATTCAAGAGTTCAATGAATGCCGATTTTTTATTTTCTTTCTTGTTCATTGTTGAAAAAGCGTCATTGTTATAGGTTTTGATATTCACAACAACAATCAAGTTATTTCAACAACGAATAAAAATGAAATAAAAAATCTGCATTGATTCAACTCTTGAATTGGTTATTAAGTTTCTTCCCTGAAGGTTTGAACTCTCTGTTAGAAGATGGATTTAACTAAACATGGAAAATGATTAGCAGATGGTTTCTGCTATTTGAATGGATTTTGCTTATAGTGCAATACATGTCTTTAGGAAAGTGTACTATTTATAAGATGTGTGTTTGGTTGGTGTTTACAGCGATTCTAATTGTAGCCTTAGATTGTGTACTGAATTGAACTGAATGACACGTAACTTAACGGATTCAATATTGATTCTGCTAAATCGCTATACGATATTTCTTAAACTGGCCTACCTCGCATACAGATCGTGAGTTACTTTAAATACTTAATTATAGTTAAACTTACTCTTAGTATTGCAAATACATAGTTTCATGTTTAGCAAGTTTTGTGAATTGTTAGAATGATTGAAAATGTTTATTACATCCTAAATGAGCATTGGTGTTAAAACGTCGTTAAATTCTGTTAAAACAATGTCCTCGATGTATAATGTTCGTTACGAGTGGAATTAGTTTGTTTACATGTGATATGTGACGATTTAAGGAGGAAAATGTTATAATTTGTGAGTATTTTAAGAGAAACTATTGGGAAGTTAAACCTAATGTATTTGGAGTTAATCATGATGTTATTTCATAAGAAATAATGAAGACTTGAGAATAAACACGTATAGTAAACTCTTGGATTTTAGTGGTAACCTATGAGAGATGCCGTGCAGGTAATATGGTTTTCATTATGTATTGTCTGTAACCATTTTGATTGATAAAAGTGATTAGTCAACGAGTAATAGTTGTTATATGGTTGGTATGAAAATTCTCTTAATTCTTCTTATTATAGCCTACTGTAACAATTATTAACCCTCTCTAGGCTTGAATTTGTAGAAGCATCATTGAAATTTCGTGCAACGATAAAAATGCATTAAACATGTACGGAGGTAGTGCTGCCATCTTTTGTTGGAGATCCGTTTCTTTACATTAACCTGAATCAAGTAATTCTAAAATCTAATTTGTGTAAAATCAAACTACATTATCTAAAATATTTCTTTTATATATGACTTGCTATCTTTAGATGTGCATCTTTTTAGATTTTGACCCAGAGGCTACACTATTGTGAAGCACAAGCCGAAAATAGGGACTTTTCGGCTCAATCGGAAGAGAACAGATGGATGTACAAGACGGTTTTTGATTTTCTCCGCAGTTCTAGTGTGTTTTGGTGTTCGAAGGTTAAGATTACGTCAAAAAATAATGTTCCATTAGATGCATCTTGAGCGGACGAAATTCTGGATTGTAAGAAAGGCGACAATTTGGCATTAAACGAAAATAGAAGAAAAACATCATCGTATTGGTTATCTTGAGGCACAGCTGATTTTCGACTCTTGGCACTGTTGCAGGACCATTCCAGAAATTTGCTTCGATATACGTGTCTTAGATTTCTCCGTTACCTATTCAGTTGAACAGCTACCTTTTTTATGCGTATGTTATATAATGTTTTGTGGTCTTCAAATTTTGCCTAAAACTTTCTGTCCTCAGGACACACTTCTCAGATGGTGCCCTCTCTTGGTTACGTATTGTGGGTTGCCGTTGGCAACAGTACATATGAAGACATAACTAAATAATAAAAATGTTTAGAAAGAGCAGCGACAGAAGCTACAGTTCCCGGCAAAATAAGGCTTTGCACTATGTTGAAGAGGTTACGGATAGGGAATATAGCGCCCAAGTTCTCTATTCAAGATATCACCCGAACTGTTTGAACTGAGGAAAACTGTGAAAAACCTCAATAAAAATGACCAAGTTGAATAAGACTGGAATTCCCACCGCCTCCTCAGAGGTTACCCGAAATAAACTATCATAACCACCGGTTCAAGTGTTACAAAAAAAAAAAAAAAAAACGCGAACATTACCAGGCTGAACAACAAAATCCAGAAATACGTTCTGTCTGGTCAATTACACTCGATCGTGAACGACACAAGCACACACAAGTAAGAGAACATTATAGTTGTATTGTTACTGCATCTGATTTGTAAGCTATTGCCTCTGTAGATTGGATCACTATAAACTACGTTCTGTGGGTGGCTTTGTGGCTTGTAGTGTGTACTGTTATCCAATTCATGGCTTGTGATTAATACTGTGATTGTAATGAATCATTATTGCGTACCGGTAGATGGCAATCATGAGTCAATACTGCAGGATTCAACCTCCCTATAGCTATTATTCTGTTGTTATATAGGACTTGAAATTCACTCTGTACTTAAAAATTAAACATATAGAAGGGGCATTGAAAGAATCTTGATTAGCAATAGGCTAGACAGAGCTGCTTTCGTTATGCGTATAAGTTAAAAGTTTTGTTGAATTGCATTGGCAATTCCGAATAATGGGCAAAACTTATGCATTTGCTATTTCCGTGCATTATTTGCAAATTTTCTTATTTGTCACGTTATCACAAAAGCTTAAAATTCAGACTCAAATTAAAAATTGCCCAAAATATCATGTTCCATCAAAAGAAAATACTGAAAATTGTGAAATCATGTTCTAAGAATTTCAACGGTGATCTCTTATAATTAGATGATAGATTCATTGCCAACTTTATTTCTCATTCACCAATAAAATTAAAATTGCAGGAATATGGTTTATTGAAACATTTTTGGCATGCATAGGTTTATCAAATAAAAATATATAGCTTGTATTAATTAATCGTCACGTACATAGGAAATTTAATTTTCATAAGAATATTACTATTAACTGCCTATAAGTACATGCAGCATACATTTGTGAAGAGAGGAGAAGTGTTTTGTATATCAACAAGAAAAATAATTACTTGTTGTTTGTTTTAGAATAATTAATCAATATCTTGTGAAACTCAATCAAGTATAAACGAAAAACTAAAACACATAACACTTCTCTCTCTCCCTCTCGCTCTCTGTTGTAAATAAAAAACATTAATATAGCACTTTTTCTCAGTAAAATATTACAGAAGGATATAGAATAGAATCATTATAATTTCAAAGGTCTTGTATCTATCTAAAGAGTCTCATGCGACAATCACTAGTCAAATACGATCTAATATACATACGTTTCTCAGTGGAGTAGCGATCACAGTCACAGACTTTGGATTGGTGCTGGTCGGAAGCATCAGGTGCTTGTCTTTGCCGTCAGCTATCCTGACAAGTTTCTTGCCAGAATTTCTCCTAGTTTTACCGGGTGAATACATGGTGGGGCCTAAATAAAGCCCTTACCTCTACCATCTTGATGTCAATCTCGAAAGATTGCTCCCTGAGTGAGGTCATTATTCAGACTTACAACACACTAATGGTGTACTTCGTTTTTTGATAATTACTTCCGTTGTGCATGAATCGTAGAACTTTTGTTCACAATATATCATGAAAAATAAGACTTACCCATTTGCGAAGCAAACGTCTTCAATATGTAACGACAAATAGGATAAATTTAGTGTCTTCTGTAGCTTAGTTCGCTACGGCATTAAGACACGAGTTTTATCCCCATTACCGCAAAAAAATGTTTTCCTAGCTAGAACCCCTTATTAGTTGACTTGTAAAAAATCCATTTATTCACATCTTTGCGCTCAAATCAGTTTATCTATTCCAAAGTTATTAGTAGAAGAACTTTTACGTCTGGATACAAACTTTTGCCTCTGACTGTACTTTGCAATGACAAGAAAGTAACAATTAAAAAAAATATATAAGCTATAAATACATAACTTCCATCAAAGAAATTTGCACTCAATTTATATTGGAAACAATATGTACAAAGAATCGTCGATATACAAAAAGACAAAACCAGGGACATTCATCAGAATTAAAATTAATTATTATAATGTAAAGCTATAATAAATAAACTTACTAAAGTACGCCATCGAACAGAGATTGAAAACATTAAACGATACAATAAAATAGTGTGAAAGACTACTTAAATCACATCGTGAACTATAAATTGAGCTCTTTACTGTGACAAATAGTCAAAAACACATTTATAACTTATAGACAATTTATTGCCTATACTACGAACTCTAACAAAGCTGAAGAAGTAAGATCTTATTTATTTACCAGTCAAGATAAATGTAGATTAACAATGCATCACATTGCAGTTTTCAACAGTAACTTCCTGAAATATAAAGAATGTGTGTCAGACAACTGCTTCAATCTAGAGTTAAAAATAATGCGTTTTTCAAGAACGTATAAACATGAAGTTAAATGTGAAACCTTGATGCAAACCTTGATTCCTTTTTTTACATTTACGCTGTATCAATATTAGAAATCCTAGTGCCATCTATGAACATTAATTACATCCAACTCCCCTAATTTATATGCAGCATAACTTGACATATTAGTAACAATGGTGGTATATATTAAAGGATAGAACATTATCTTTAAAATAAGAAAGAAACCTTAATATTATTGACTGAAAGTGAGGTACTAAGTGCTAGGAAATAAAATTTCATAATAACTGCAAAAGTTGCTTCAGTTCCACGCAGTAAATAACTATGAATTTAGACTAATTTGCAAAGTGAAGTAGATTGTACTCATTTCTCTGTGTATTCAAACGTAATTGACTTGACATAACATCTGAAAAGGATTGTACATGATAAATTAGAGTTAATTTGCAGAACTGTACAGCCACTCACAGAGACAAAAAGAGGTTTTGCAATAAGCGCAGGAAATGCAATTTCCATTATCGTTAAAAGAGTACTAAAAAAAATCGTAATTCCCGCATGCAAAGTCAGTATAAAACAAAGTGTGTGGTTTCTCGTTAAGAGACAATAATTTCCAATTCTTCTTCCACGTCATTGAGTTTATAATAACGATCAAAAACCTCTACTTTTTTTTGTCTCAAAAGTACAGATCATTTATTTCCTTTATTTCGTATGCAATAACACGGATAACTGTGGTGAGATTTCGTAAACCCAGTTTTGCTGAAAATGGCACATTCTTCACCATTGTTAAGCCAGAGTTAAAAACATATCCAACCCACAAACATATAGTAATGACAATTTATATCCAGAAAATGTCAATCCATGTGATATGACTAATTAAAGCGTTGTTGAGTATGGATTGTGTTGCATAATAGAAGGGGGAAGAGAGAAACAGTCGGTTTGTGTGTGAGAGAGAAAAGAGTGTGTGTGTGTGTGTGTAGTACAGCACTATAGAAAAAAAACAGTGTCATATGCGTTCAGAATAAATAAAAGTGCTTTACAAATGCGAATGCAAGCCTGCGTGCTGGAAAAATCAAACTGTGCTAAATTAGGAGCATCCATATTCAGCCTTCTATATCATTGCGTCTTCTGGATCTTAATTTAGTTTACATAATTCTCTAAACGTGTTCATTTTGTTACTTTATTTCATATCTTAATAATAATTACATGGTAATTAAAAGAATGATTAAGCTATTGATTTGATATAAAAATTTGTTTCCTAATTTTATATGAATGTGACCATACTTCTTAAAGAAACATTTCTCAATATTTGTTAAGTTTTTGACAAACATTAAGAACAGTACAAGTATATGGTTTAAATATGATGAGAAACGATATGAAGGGAAAAAACTGATATGTGCAAAAGGAAACAGAACAATCGTTGATATTCGTCTTGTGTAACTTCAATGGCACATCGAAGAGCGAAATAATAGACGAAAACCGTACCGAGTAGATAGAATCGTGAAACACGGACGAAAGTAGCTAGATAGTTACGTAAAAGTCAACAGAATTAAAATATAAATCAAATTTCGAAAAAGAGAAGGAATATACGAGAAGGAAAGGTGAAATAAGAAGAAAATGAGGATAAAACATAAAAAAAGATCCAAATGTTTAAATCTAAATGCCTAACTAGTCATATACCTCCACTCATACGCTCAGTTCGTTAAGCGATGGAATAGGAAGGTCCTGAGAACGATTCCAGTGGCCAATCATCCTGACTGAGGTTTTTCCTCAATCACACGAGGCAAATGCCGCGATGGTACCTAGTAACTAGGCCCTATCCTATTAGCTTCCAGCATCCTTTTTCCCCAACCTATCTTGAGCTTAGCCTAAAGGCTATAAATAAATTCGAATTCGAACACACACATATATTCAGAACCTAATGTAAAAAACTGAAAGAAGAACGGACGAATAAGTATGAATATTTTAATCTATGTATGTTCGGGAGAAAAAGAGGTGATGGATCATTTTTCTTTCAAATGAATCCTCCAACGTTAATAGGAACCAAGTCAGGAAAACCCATTCCTTTGAAGAGAGAGAAAAAAGAAAAACGTTGCCACTTAAATTGTATTCTATGAAATGGAGCATCACTTTTTTCATTCTGAGTACCATGACAATATTTTCTTTACAATCCTAGGTATTCAAAAACTCAAAGCATTCTGATTTATGGCAAAATTTCAATATTAGCTGCTTTTAACATAAGTATTCAATAAAAAATGAAGCAATGTTAATAGAATTATGTTAATATGAACGTTATAATGGACTCTTTCTTCAAAAATAAACATTTCAAATCACATTATAAATGTGTATATTGATAGTTTTTATAAATATTGTATAACAAAATATTATTATTTGTGCTTTCTAACAAAATATATTTTTCTTCTTGAAATTTTCCATCTTCTTGAACTTGTTTCACTCTTTTAACCAAGTTAGCATTTCATCATAAAAGTACTTGAGAGTTTCATCATAAAAGTACATATTGATATGGTTTTACTAAATCTTGTATCTTCTCAGCACTGATAGGCACTTTACAATAATGTGTGTTTTCAAGTTAAAAAAAATAATGAATTTGGTACAGAAGTTAGAGAATATAGTGAGTACTATTTATTGTGTTTGTTTAAGGAGTGCATTAACAATAGAACTAAGAGTTTACAATAACACTTGTTTTATTATTTTTTAGAACAACTAATATAGAAATTAAATAATTATCCTGCTTAAAGTATTCTATACTGTACATATGATGAAAACAATACAATTTAATGTTTCTGAATGATTTTTTTCAAAGTGCCGCTTATAATAATGTTACAGTTATATGAAATTTACAGGGACCACGAATTAATGACCATTAAAAATCTATTTTTTTCTAAGAAACTACGAAGTAGAAAATAAAGCAAATTGAATTATATCGTCGATATTTTCGGAAGCGATCGCGTTTCCATCTAGCAGACCTTGGATTATAAAGACTTACACCGCCCTTGTGGCTACGACACGAACTACCAGTACCCTATGATGATAAATACTATCGATTTATGTTATTGATTATCTCACGTGCGATCATTTTGATGGCGGGTCAACATAAATATCAATACGGGACAGATAATTATGGACCTTTCTGAGAAACCAATGACGTAATTGTTAAAGATCAAGGAAAGATTATACCAACAAATATGATGGCAATAAAGTGTATTTTAATATGAAGCTATGGATATTTCAGTGTGGAAAATATATTTGTAAATTAAGTAGTAATTTATTATTAAAACTAGGAAGAAATATCAAAAGTAAGATCCGAGATATGCATATGTGTACTGAAGATGTTTTGGATTATCTTACGAATCTACTAAATGTCTTTGAATACATACAAAATATTTACATTCTAAAAATTTGCCATTTATTTCATATTGGTAAGGAATATTTTTTTTGTCCAATTCGATTAAGAAATTAAGAAAAAGAAAGATTCCCATTATCCTGTTGAAAAGTCCATGAGGGGTACGGATGTTAACTCACGAGATGGATCTCTCAATATGCTGTACGAAGAAGAATCCCATTCTTTTTTCTTCTTTTATTGGCTACTCTTAATCCAACTAGTTTCTTTCGTCGTGTTTTCTTTCTTGCAATCTTTTGTTTTTGTTCTATCCTCTCTTTCATTTTTTTTTTTTCATTTCTTCTCAACCTGAAATGCTGTCCCAGAAATGCAACGGAAGCAGAATACAAATCTTCGAACACATTTTTCCTTTCCTGCAAATTTGAGACGGAAGAGGATTTAAAGGAAATGCAAAAAGAACTAAATTTTTCCTTCCTTTCAAAAAAAAAAAAATCCGTCCTTGTTTTCAAAGAAGATAAACTCTCAACCGAATATTTTTTACAGAATTCTGAAGAATATTACCACTAGGATATTTGGACTTACGGGTACACGTTGGTAGATTCGTCTACATACGCTTATGTACCAATACGTACCGATACACTCTGTTACATTTTCAGAAAAAAAAAAAAAGAAAATGAAGGCACTTCTATTCAAAATGTTACACGTGGTTTTACATTTCGTTACACATCACTCTATCTAAAAACCCACAGATCTTCGCGGCACGTATTTTATGTATATAAATGTTTTTTTTTTTTTTGTTATTTTTTATACTTGTGTTTTTCTTGACTCTGAGCATGGTTGTAAAGAAGTTAAGGAGACGACGTTCTCCCCTTCAAAGTCCTGTTTGATCCCTACATTGTTATTCCCATCATGTGTGCTCCAGCAGAAATCGCTCTAAGTCAAAACTCAACGTTCTGTTAATCCCTCAGTTTTCTCATCGCGCTCCCTTCTTCTGTTGCAATTTCTTTTCTTTTGCTGGATCCAAAGATAATCTTTCTTCACTTCAGGATTTGCACATGTTTTCTCATCTTCTTTAACTCTAAACTTCCGAGAGGATCTTTTGACAGTTATTTTTATGAGACAAATGTTTTACTGTCATATTCGTGACAAGAAATGCTAAGACACGTGTAAACAAACCTTAGTATTCAGCAATCATTATAATCCTTCATCATTCATAAAATAAAGCAAGTTGTTTTTTTAATCGAAAATGTTTATACTTTCTGAACTCTAAATCATCTTAAGCTACAGTCTGAAAGCAAAATTAACTTCATTCGCATTTTAAAACTATAGGATAAGGTAAGGTAATTTGGTGATATTTTTATATTCAATGAATTTTTATCAGAAGAAAAATAACAAAATATTTTTGTTAAACTATATTTATATATTGGAATCCTCCTTCTAAGCAATGTTTTCCACTGCTTTACTAAGATACAATAAACGCACAGTAATTGAACAATGAACCCCAAAGTAAGAAGGTTATTTGGTGACAGTGGGCAGGTTATTGGGCGACATTATGAATTATTAACAAGAACTTTACCCAACCAAATATGAAACAAATATATCACTCTGATTCATTAGACGATTTTTCACATAGTCGTTACACACGAACATGGTTATGTCTTTGTCAATGTCCTGTGCATGACAATTTTTATGAAATGGTTGCATGAAAAAGCTGCACTGAATTCAGCTTGCACCTGCCTTGCTTTTGATATCTTGTCAATACCAAAATCTCATTTCGTACACATCCAGGCATTATCTGAAGAAATAACGTTCACATCCGAAAGTCCCAGAGAAAATTCATTTTTTCACAGTTTTACATAAAGCTTAAAATTGACTGAAACACCATAAGGTCTGTGCTAAAATACTGATGGAGTTTTAAACTTCTGCTCTTGAAATAAATATTACAGATCTTTGCGCACAGAATGGCATATAGAAAATAAAAATTACAGCACTTTCCATAAATTTCACTTAATATTAACGTACCCATAAACTACAACACAAAATATCTTTTAGATTTCTGCCAATGACTGATATTTGTTACAGAGTGCAAGGCAGAGATACTGGATTGAAAATAGATGGCGTACCATGAAGGTTAAAGTGCTAATGCACAGACCTCGTGGAAGGTTCGAAAGGAAACGGACTTTTCGATGTCACGTCTCGTAAAGACTATCACTAAATAACCTATATCATCAAATGACCTTTCTTTATTTTGCACACTTACAATGTACAAGGATTTTGTTAGGATTTTCATTTTGGGGGGTGTAAAACCATAAATTGCGTGTTAGCAGGATTTAAATAGCGATTTCCAATTTTTGAAATATATTTTAAATGCTAACTTTTTTTTAGAGTCGGTTAAGGTTCATGGAGAATTTGGTCACCCCCAATTACCATATCCTCCTTATTTCCCTGGAACTTTAGCGCGCCTTTTCACGTTCCCCTTCCAGGTTTTTTTTTCGATTTTTGAAAATTATGGAGAGACGAAAGACAATACTACAATTTTGGAAAATAGGCGCTTTAGTATTTTTTTTTACTACCAGCGTATGGTGTCATGATTCGCGGGTTGGCATGTATCTTAGTAAAATGTAATTTTTAAAAAAGTATACTTTTAACTTCGTATAACAGAGTTTCCGTAATCACTATTGCACCTACTTTCCAAAATTGTAGTCTTGTATTTTGTCTTTTCATAATTTTCAAAAATCGAGAAAAGTGGAGGAGGAAAACGTGAAAACGAGCCTTAAATATTGTTTCTGTCCCCTCCCCCCACTCCACAAATTAAGAAACCTATGCACGAGTTTGCATTTCTCTTCGGACGAAGACGTCATTTCTACTGTCGAAAAAGTTACTTTTAAGGTCAAATGAAGATTTCTCAAATGAGTACACACAGAAGGTTATATATTATTTGATAAACGTTTGGTTTTACGAAAGGCAGCGTATAAAGAAGGTGTACCATTCCTGGTCAGTCTTATGAACCATGTTCAACTCCTTGATAGTAAGCATAGAAACTTATTAGCACAACATCATACTCGCAAAGCTTATTTTTCTTGCACAGAACGGATTTTTTGTACCGCAAACATACTCCGTATTTATAGTCCATTTATTAATTTATTAATTACATGTACAGAAATCAGTGAATTATGTATATTTTTCGGAAATTAGATAATTCTATGGTTAGATATAACACTAAGTAAAATTTACGAAAAAAATTGCACTCGTAAATGTTATATCAACGTTACACGGTACAAGAATGTTTCGTTGAAAAGAATAAATTACTTAATAAAAATAGACTACAATACTACTCGAATATTACCATTCGTGTTCGTGTCCAGAAAATCTGCACTCTTAAACAAAGTGCATCGATTATACCCTTTAAGTTCATACTTTCGAGATTTGACATTATTGAAGTTTTCTTAATTTTTATGCATTTTAAAAGTAGATACAAGAAATATACGGAACTGTGATACTAAAGAAGAGCAAACTGCTCAACAAGTTCACAAATTCTCCTTTAGAAAGTCCATGAACACGAAATAGTTCTTATACGTGTACATATTTCTTTGCACAACACTAAAACATTCAGTGAAAATATGTACAAAAGTGTATTGATATAAATTTGTTTAACTCAGCCATGCAAATATACGCGTAATAAATAATAAGTGTGCTACGATAAACTTTGGGTTATTATTATTAACATACTTTCTGTAAACATGTCAAAACAGAAACTTTTCATTTACCCCTCCCCTCCATATAAATTTGTTAAAATACAGTAACCGTACTTAAAATAGTATCAAAATATGTTTACTGTGAATAAATTACTTGCTATAGAAAGCACACATCACACTAAAAAATGGTCAATAATGCATGATTACGATTCTTAGTTTTTCTTTTTTTTAAAAAAAAATTGCTGAATGAAATGTTAATATATTTGTTTTTTGAAATCAATGCTGGGTCCGTATCCATCATGCAAAGGAGTAAATGTTGTTTCTGTCAAACCACATCTAACACATTAAAAAATTTATATTGTTTGTTGTACAAAGTAGCTCATATGTAATATCAAACATTGGAAAGTAAAATGAAATGAAGCAATGGATAAATATATTGAACTAAATTAATTATTCTGGTATCAGTAATGCAGTATATTGGAGTAATTGGTTTCCAACTCAGTATTAACAAAATACAGAGATACAAATTTAGAATTGCATATTGAAAGCTATGGAAACAAATAAGAATAATATTGAAATAACACTCGACACAAAAGCATTTACAGCATGCTTCAATTTCTTACGGATTATACATGATTTCGGAAATCGCCTCAATTTTTATCATAACTATCCCTTCGATAACATGTAATTTTTTTGTTATCACAATCTCACCGTAACGTGGCAAGCGCAAATGTAAGAGCATAAAAAAAAGTATGTGGAACTATTTGTTTCGCCTACATTTACAGTTCACTTGAAGTGTGTATGTATATTATTTATTTTATTGGAATGTTAAAGCCTTTAAGTAATTTTGGCTTAGGCTCAATGGGTGATCTTTTCCATTCCACTCCCCTGGAGAAAGCTCGCCGAAGGACATCATCGTTACAAATGTAGTGAAACTTTTCAACTAGTTTCTACTTTTAGCTACACCTGAAGACTCCACATCGTTACATCTGAACGATGATGTCCCTCGTCAAGCTTTCTCCAGTGGACTGGAATGCGAAAGATCAGTGCCTCTGTTCAATGTATTGTCCCGATGTTCGCATTATGGCACAGGGAAATCGTGAATATTCTGAAAACATAATATTTGTCCTGAGCGGGACACAAACACGAGCCGTCTCCCCTGTGCTTATTTCATGTTCACCTACTAGTCTCCACCAAGCAGTTATGCTATAGTGTTTTCCCTCTGTTAAGTAGGACAGCCAACTGCAATTGAACTCTTCGTGTTGGATTTGCATAGAAATTCAGTCTTTCGTGATTTCGATTTCAACATTTTAAGGTATCGTCCTCAACTTTACAAATACAGAAAGAATCACATGATAATATTCTTTCAGGATATTATGAACGTTCTATCAACTGGATTTGAAATACACATGAACATTCCTTAAAATTTTTTTTTTTTTTTTTCAATTTCGTGTTATTTTAGTTAATACATTACATTTTGTTAATTCAGCTCTCAATTTTTCATTTCCAATGCTTTTTAGTCAATAATAATATGGACGATTTTCGATTCAATAAGCTACAGCTCTAAATGTTGACAAGGTTCCTTGACTAAGCCGGGATTCTTCATCGAAGCACCATGACCCACCCGACCAACGAGATCACCTTTTACCTTACGCTGCATCTGTTATTCACATAATCACCCATATTCCACTGAGAGCTAGCACACTGCCTCTTTTGGGACAAACAATCTAATTATTCATTGAATTATTGTTACTCATAGTCCTGACAGTTATATAGTGCCGCACGATTTTTAAAAATTGCTTCGCATACGGAATCTACTTGAAATATCGACATGCGGTAAACGAATCATTGTTACATGTCCAGAAGTCGTCTCATTTTGAAGTTTTAACCCTACTTTACTTGCAAGAATTTTTGGGAATCCCCTGTTTTTTTTTCGAGGGTAATCCCTTGCGCCCTGCTTTAGGAATTTTAAATGTGCATATTTGGATAGCCTGGGTGTGACTTCCTCTAATATTTTCTGATCCGTCTACTCTCCGATTTTTCGTATTCGAAATAATCAGCTCTGAAATTCATTTTCCCACGCATTCGGCAACCTATAGCTCCGAAAGGACTGAATATTCGGCATCTGTTTTGATCTACTTTTTCTTAGTTCGATCTCAAGTACTCACACTTAAATATTTTGTACGCATTAACCAAACACCCAGTACATACATAAAGTTAAAGCTATCCCTTATGCTATACTAACGCGCCGGGAACGGCGCATAGGGGATGTGGAGGTAGCGCTCCACATATTCTCGATCTAAGGTACATTGTGAGGTGGGGTGATCAGTCCCACGCTCGACCGCCTTTACCTTCCAAAGTGCCCAGGAATACCAAGGACACTTTGCTAATCAATTTGATAGGAGGCTGACTGCACCTCAGAGCGCTAGGCATGAGAACACTGCGAGAAAAATCTCCAGCGCCCTGGCCGGAATTTGAACCAGGGCTGCCCGATTCGTAGTTAGACGCGCTACCACCTTAGCCACGGCGACTCATATTACATATGTATGTATGTATGTATTATGGAGCAAACGGAAGAAAAACAAACAGGAAGTCTCAATTCCATTTGTATTTACAATTTAAATATGTTGGAAAAATACTTCAAGAAAATATAATCTGTTAAGAAATCTTTAAATTGTTGTGTAGCGTTTAGGACCAGAAAACACCAAAATGAACCTGGATTTGTATTTTTAACTTTGAATGTTTTCCATTGCTGCATATGATGTGGGAAGTCTTCCTATTCTACAGTAGTTCAAGAAAAAAGAGAGCGCTTTGTGTAAGCTAAAAAAAAAACTTTTTATGTTTTGTGAAGCGAGAATTATTTATTGTACTGTACAATACATCTTAAGTTTTTGAGAAAAAATGTGAAATAAATAAATAATTTGAGCTC
>JAGDQP010012730.1:5749-38266 GCA_022664845.1 Lepisma saccharinum
AAAACCTTTGGTTAACAAAACCAGAAACAACCAGAGATGTTTAGGGAAAGAGAAAATCGAAGGCCTTTTTTTTTTTTTTTTTTTTCATTTGACCTCTTGTATAACTATTAGACTCAAGTTTTATCATTGAAACTCAAGCAGATGACTTGTTACCAACCGTTTCGATCTTATCTGGATATTTGTGAACGACTATTTAACGTATTTATTTAAGTAACTTCCACTTTTGGTAACTATGGCCTCACCACCTCCGTGAAGTTGGAACCCAATAGGTCTCGGGTATTCACCAGTATACTCAACGGTGTTTCCGTAATAGATTTGCCTGCCCAATTCTGCATCTCAAGTATTTTTTTTTTTAAAGTAATTGCAAGGAAGTTGTTGAACTTAAATAAATTATTAAACCAGGTTTCTGGGAAATTATAGTACTTTCATCGACGACAATGCTAAAATTTTCACTGGAGTGCAAAAGGAAATTTGCCATGCGCAATAAACATAATTATGTTCGTGCAAGACTGGCTCGAATAGAGCATACGTTACCAATAGGGGTGTTCGGAAGTCCGCAGTCAATTCCGGAATTCCGAGGGCTTTGTTGCTCAATTGTAAAGCGCTTACCTCTGACGCTTGGGGTCATCGGATCGATCCCTGCTCACGCCGTATGATTTTGGTGGACAAACAGAGTTTTCTCGGTGTTTACCCGTTTTCTTCATTCCACCAATCATCATCCATCCGGTGTGAGCCAAAGTTGCCTAAAGCCCTAAAAATTAAATTCAAATTCAAAATTCGGAATTTCGAAATAGAACCGAATTCCGAATCTGGCATTTCGAACATCCCTAGTTACCAGCAGAAAGGCCGTTAAGCTTTTGAAGTTCTATCAAGCAGTCATAAACAGAAAACGACAGTTTTTTTTCCTTTCCGTCATATACGCTCTCCGAATTGAAGTACTGGTTTTATTAATCTTTTCTTCGTGTTGATGTGGCCTAGTACATTTAAGTAGTAAATCTTCGATTATATTCTTTTTTTTCGGTTTTCCCTTAATTTTCATACATTAAGGTGGGATTACACCTTCCATGATCGCCTGTTGTAATTTACTTTTTTTAGCATAAGTTGCAGACACGCCGTCCAGAAAAGCTACTATACGTAACCATTTTATACTATTCACGTTACGAGCACGTATTTCTGAACACACAGCACAGATAACGAGCATAGCGAAGGGAGTCGACCAAGGCCTAGTTTCGAAGGTACATACATCCCGGGATCAGCCTGGTGTAACTTAGGAAAATGCTGTCAGGATTAGGTTGGCAACCCTAGTCAGGATGGCCGACCGCTGGGATCGAACACAAGACCTCCCGAACGCAAAGCCAATGCTCTAGCAACTGAGCTATGGCTACTCTGTATGTATGCACTAGTAGGCACATTGTTAGAATCTGTACGAAACAGTTTAAAGGTGTCAGTACGACCATCCCAAATCAGACAAATAGCGTTCCCTTTCGAATGGGTTAAGCTGAAAGCAACTAGGAAAGGGTTAATGAAGAAATTTTATGGAAGACACCTGACTATCCCACCCCCTTCCCCCAAAGGAGACCAATGTAATTTAAAAAAAAACGATTGGAAGCTTAGCATATCGAACCAATCATATTTTGGACCCATTCTGGGTCCCACTTTTATCGGCCGAAGATCATCAAGTTCACCTTGGAAGAGGTTAACAGAAATCTCTCACCGTCCCTACAATCCCGATTTCGCTCCCTCCGAATGTCATCTTTTTAGACTCTGATAAATGTGTAGCCGATGTTATGAGAACAGATAAAATTAAGCAACTGGTGCCTCAGTGTATTCAGACAGCTGGAACGAAGTTCTTCCGCACCGGTATATTTAACATTTCTTTTAAAATATTAATACGACAGCACAGATAGGAAACAAAAAACAATCATATGTTTCCACATTAGATCCACAAGTTCTGTTTATTACTTTCTGTCCTCGTTTTTATTTCCTTTCTGTTCTGTCCGATTAATATTAAAAAAAAAATAATCTTCCATGGCATTTCTCCTCTGAGGGTGAAGTCAGTTAAAGCTTTGGACTGTTGGTTACGGAGTAATTTAGCATATAATTTCTTCGTCCATGTCAACACAAGGAGGCTGCGTTAACGTCTTGTACGTACATTTGAAAATGTGTAAAAGATTTTGTACAATACAAACACGCACTAGAAAATGTTCATTACTTTCGTTATGACTCTTGCGCATCCCTACACACAATCAATTTCCTCTTATATTATATAGACTTACCTCTCATTATAACATTACATTAGTATAGTACTTTCGTATAGTTTGGGATGACGTCCATTTCAGATTCCACTCTGTTGCGTATATCTTTCTTTATCAATAACACGATATTTCTATTCATAAATTTCTTTAGTCTCTTTTCTGCAAAGATTTTCATTCCTTTTCGTAAATATACTAATTGATTAGTGATTTTATTACCTAACATTACGCACATTAGTCAAATTGAAATATATACAGTCGGCCTAACTCTTGTTACAACGATCAGTCCCAGTGGATTTTCTTTTCTCTACACGATTTTATCACTCAGTATACATAATAAACTTGTGCAAGACATCCGATATTATTGCAACATTTAAACTCGGGCAGTTTAGCTTGAGATCCAACGTCCTTTGCCTTAATTCATAACTTCTTACTTTTCAGGAACTGAGCTACAATTGACAAGACGATCCACTCTAAAATTTCTCGTCGTAACCGGTCTTTCACGACCTACGGCACCAGGTGCTTCGCTGCATATGTAGTGAAAATCTTACGGAGTGTTTTGATGTATGAAAATGCTGAGTAAACAGACTCTTTCTTCATGTTGTTTGGAACATGGGATAACAACGAATAAATCAACTATCTCAGCTCTTATTCCCTTTGATTTAACACCTACACTTTCTTAATTGCAGCAAAAATTTTATAATCCCTCGATACAAGAATAACCCTGACATAAATATATATTTTTCTAGTCCCTAGACTATTGTTATATCGAGGTTTTGACTACATTTACTTGTGCAATTTGTAGCTCTCACGGTTGTACTGTACTAAACTTCAAAAGTTAAAACAACTCCAGAGGGAGCTAGCTACAAATTACACAAACGGTTTGAGTAATTGGGCAGCAAAGAACTTCAGAATTGCCAACATTCAACTTCATCAGATATACCACTTACCAAATGAACTAATTCATATTTTGAAACAACTTCATTTCGCCGAGAAATTTAAAAAAGTTTGTAAATTATGACACAATAACCAAAAGTGTTCAAATTTCTAATCGAAAAACCAACACACTAACATCTGGGGTTTAGTTCATCCGATAGGTATTCTTAAGCATTATTGGGGACCGATTTCTAAAATATTGCTCGTCATTTCTCAGTTATTTTTAAATATCTTTTTTTTTTTTTTTTTTAAGGGAGGGACTACTGAGGTCAGTCATACCACATTACAAATAACGATATTAAATTACTTCCTTACAGTAATCATATCGTAGGGCAACTAACTTGATTACGGTTGAAGTCCTAATTTGCTTTTTAATTAATCAGTTTTACTATTTTCTAATCGTGATGTTGCGATCATTACCAGAACAAATAAAATAGCTATTTATTTCTGTCATTGGCTGGAGTCCCCTTCAGTAATGTCACAAATAATAATAATAATAATAATAATAAATCATTGTGAACGCGTCTCGCAGTTCATTTGTTTATAAAGACAATTCTGCACTAGATTCTATTAATTTAAGAAAGACTAAGTATTGAGAAAGATGGGGAAAGAGAATAGTGAAGTAAATATAAAGAAATAAGGCATTAAACTTATTTACGAAGCTACCAAAAATACTCATGAACAACGAAAGTACAGCTGTTTTTAAAAGTAGCTCCAGAGCAAAAAAAAAAAAATGTTTATATTTAACTGTACTTGACTACATTTAACATTGCTATACATACACTGTGTTGAACAATCAATCCAGCTATAGGAAACTTAAGCCTTAGGTACGAAGTTGCGTTGCAATAAGTGTGGTATAACTAACCTCTGTACTAAATCAAAAACCAAACAACCATCCTAATACCATAATAAATAATATGAGATTATACTGAGTACATGAAACCCTCTAACACAGGACAACATTATCCATACTACCCTGCTCGTAAAGAACTTTCTTGAGTGTCGATTGATTTTCGCCCCCAATATTGGAATAAATTTACTGTTTACTAAATATTTTATCATTGGTCAATTTATTAACAAAATACATTATGATTAATAAACATTACATTAATCTCGTACACGATTGGGTTGACGTCATTTAATCTGAAAGCTGCCTTACTCAAATAAGTAACAATTTCAATCAAGTCATAATTATCTGTTTAAAACTGGAAGAGCAAATAAACAACAAGACAGAATGAATGTTTACATAACATACATGAAATAAATAATATTTTTATACGAAGAAAACTATCAGCATATATAAAAAAAAACGTATCCACTATGATTCTCTTAAAAATTCATTTTAATTACAAAAATAGCGGTCCCAACATATTTGGCACCTACAATTTGGCAATTCATGTTGTCTTCCTGCAACAGCACAATATATCAGGCATTTCTAGTATTCTCATAACAATAAACAAAGTAATCCACGACAAAGGAACGAATAACTCGTAGGGAAGACAGCAGAAATGGTATGTTTCAGGAGAAGAACTTCTGAAGCTGGATATATAACTGACGGCACTGTTTTATGTATAAAGAAAATCAATTAATGGTCAGAACTGTTACGGAAGGTTGCAATATTACGTACATGTATTATACTTCGCTATCTGTGAGTGCCTATACGATGCAACGTAACTTATTTCTCTTTTGATGAAGATAATGATGGGCCATTTTGTTCTTGGTTGTACAATTAATTACCCGCGAAAGTGCCAGAATCCATTTTTTTTCCTATTCCCTTTTGAATTGATGAAAGAAAATTCGGAGATAGAAGTCTTTTCCATTTTAGTGAGAACATACTTTCTGAACTGATGTGAGTACATTCCTTTTCCTGTTATTTGGATGAACAGTTTTTAACACATAACAGCTGTATACATGAATTATATTTGCTTTTCCTGGTGAGCATACAGTATGGTGATTGAGAAAAACGAAACTAGGTTCCGGTTTCAGTTTCCTGGTCATACTGTTCACTAAAAAAAAAATAATGGTCCCATGCGTTCTGTGTAAATATTTAATGTACTTCATAAAATGAATTGAATATTTTGAAACAAATCACACTAGCAAGCTTCCAAACTCAATTCGGGATCCAAATCTTTCTGACACATGGTACAGAGTTGTTTTTTGTCGGACATTAGCAACTCATCTGTATTCGGATATCAACGTTCACATTCTTTTAAAATTAAGAATTAATTAATTTTCTTTTTTATAGTCAGGAAGGCGGTTATAGGAGTTTGAACTCAAGATTGAACCTAACGTGAAGAAAATCACTAGTATTAAACTTCTCAAAACAAATATGATTCAAGCAACAACACTGAATACACAGTAAATGGAATAACATTGTACCCAAACAACTGTTTTCAACTGCTAGGTGCAATTTAAATAAAAGTTGCTGTTAAAATATTTCCATGGTTTTATTTACTGTAACATAGAAAACACATACATTCATAGGAAAGCATTATGTATCGCTCTTACGCTCTATCATTAATCGTTCTCCTTTTCTACTACACGCAGTTCTCAAAATTACCCACACTGTAACGCAATGGAACATCACTAATGGTGCTGAAACAGCTTTTTCCTCCTGGAGTTATATTACGCCCAACTATATTCTGATGAAAGATTTGAAGTTAGACTTACGTGGCGTTGGAAATAGGCTCCAGTTGATGCAGTTAATATCTGCCAAAAAGAAACCTATTGCGTACACGTTCTTACATATTCCTTCTCCCTGGACGGCAATAATCATCTTTCTTTTATTTTGGAAATTATTGCGCTAAAATTACATCAAGTATTCCACTTTGAAATAAAAATGATGGCCAATATAATAAAAACAAATCAATAATTCACTGATATTTGACTAGACCAGTGAATGAAGAAGAATCTAGAAAGTTGAGAATGATCACCAATGTATTGAATGTTCACTCATACCAAACAAATCTATCTGCTTTATTCTTTACGTACACTGATATGATTTCATTCATATTTGACACAAATTCATGTTTTTTTTTGTTATATGACAAAATTTCATGCAAAATTGAACTTATCAGTAAATCTGGCGGACACATTAATTACTACGTACATACCAGCCTTTGTCCCGTGTTTCTTTTACTTATTTGTTTATGTAAGGACCATTCTACAATAAAATGGGACGAAACTGTTCTATACTTGACACCAAAAAATCTTCTTTTTAGCACATTATTTAAGGCCAGAATGACACATATCATGAAATCTGAACTCAGCCGCTTGTTCTACATCAAGAAAGTTAGATAATCTACTTCTGGACGTGAACTATGACCTGTTACTTTTGCTATCTTTTGACAACTTTTCAATCAGATCTTAATGACAACGCCAATCATTAAACCTGTCGCAGATTTCTGGAGAAAACGGAAATCGCATGGATCTTGTGAAACTGCGACAATCCTGCCGATTTCACACGGATCTCTGTAGCTCCGGGGGCAAAAGACGATTATGATCATTCATCTCAGTGCAATAAATTAATTTCACGCAGCTATCCTAACCAAATTCCTGAATTACTTTCCTTTACTTTTGAATACATTTCATGTAGATCAAATATCTGTCTTAAAAGGAACTTAAAAAGTTACGCTTTCATCCTTACATCTATGTATAGCCTCTTTCTCAAACAAAGGGAGAGTGTACGATATTCCCGGATGCTGCTTTTTTAACAACCTACCCTGTATTAGCATGTGCGAAAGGTCACTTTTAATAAACTCCTCGAATGAACTTGGACGTCAGATCTCTCTACGAGGAATGCTAAATAAGTCTTCACCATACACTACAGTTCGTATTCCTTTTGCTCTATTGTAAGCTCTAAAATCTTACCACGCGTTCATCTGCATTACAACATTCTTTCTAGAAGTCACAGGAGGAACTCAGGAGCTAATAACCTACGTCAACATGTGACTACGATGTATTGTGTGTAATGTATAGTTCGTTGATTTAGAAGCTTCAGTTAACAAAACCATTCTTGGTAAGTCTATACCACAAGAATTAACATTTCTCACAACCTTTAAAAGAAACTCTTTTTCTCAATGTAACTGATTGTTTCACTTAATTATCTTGTACAGAAAAAAAAAAAAAAAAAAAAACACCAACCAGAAAAAGAGTACAGTGTACATTTAATTTATGAACATAAACAACCACGATGTATTTGTGTACCAGCCAACAAATAATTTTGATGAATTCGAAGTTATTGTTCAACCTTTCTTCCTCAGTGTGTATAAAACAAACAGCATTATTCTTCTTAAACGAATTTACTACAATAACTTTGTATGAGTGTGTGTGTGTTTACGTATATACAATGCTACTTCCATTTATTGTCTACTAATCTTACTTACGAATGAAAAACAGCTTTCAAATATTTACAACTTATTAAAGTTTTTTTATTAATATAAATATCTTGATTGTTATTCTTTTATCAAAACTCATAATAAAAAAATAGCTTAAACAAATAACTTCACTTCGTACAAACCTGGAAAGACACAAATTTCTTTCACATTTTTTTTTTTCTTTCTTCAACTTTTGTACTTTGGCTAAACGTCTCATCATATATTGTTCAATCATACATGTGAGAGTAGTACTCCTGATACACTTGAATATACGCCTCTTTTTCAGATGGTGTCATCGTTGCAATGAGATCATCCTTCACATCGATCAGGGGGACTTCCCTTCCACCTACTGACACACTGGGTACCATGTCCTCTTCGTCACTTTCGATTTCACCAACTACAGCAAGACAGAAAGAAGTACACATTAATGCAAGAAAAAGCACATGTACTACACAGCTAAAGGAAAGTGACAAGTTTTTCCATGCTCATTTTTGGGAACATATAATTAAAAAAAAAAAAAATCCCCTTCGGTAGGCCTACAGGCTGAGGTAGATCTCGAAGTTTTATTTTATTTTCAAAAATTCAAATCTCGCCTTATATGAGAGCTGTCGAGAAACTATTTATTGATTTGTAGATTATTCATCAAGAGCTGTTCAACGATACTCCACAAAACATATATATACATATACTCGCTTTGTCTCGCTGGGAGCGCTGACCCCAGACCCCCGTAGGGGGTTCGCCCCCCAACTTCAGTGCTTTTGAGAGGATGCCCCTCCTTTATCTTAACCAAAATCTCCCTGCAGCACTACACCACCACGGTATCCATCTGCACCCTCCCACGGGGGGTTGCGCCCCCAAAAGGAAGGTTTGTCCCATTTATTGTAACCTACTCTTGGTCATACACCTTCAAAGAAAATTTCGTTTCTCTATCTTCATTGATTTGGAAATAGGGTTTTTGGGGCGGCCATTTTGGATCCAAGTTGACGACTTTTTGAAAGTTTTCTTATATTGTCGTGACCTACTTGTGATGGTACAATTTCAAGTAAAATTTCATTCATCCAGCTCAAACGGTGTGCAAAATGGGATTTTGGGCGGTCAATTTGGATCCAAGATGGCGACTTTTCCCAAATATTGTAATATTTCCCTAAACTACTCGTCATAATGCACCTTTATGCCAAATTTCGTATCTCTAGCTCAAACGGTGTGGAAAATGTTTTTTTAGGTCCGCCATTTTGGATCCAAGATGGCGTCTTTGGATACATCATGTAATAATTTAGTAACATACAAATGATAATGTATAGTGTTGCCAAATTTGATATTTCTAGCTGCAGCCGTTTAGGCTGTGTATTCTATACAACAATGGGTTCGGCGGCCATTTTGGATCCAAGATGGCGACCGATTTTGCTCTTTAACGAACTTAACCGAGCTATTAAGCCTAGAAACAACATATAAAAATTTGGTTCAAATATCTTCAAAATTATGGCCGCTAGCGTGTTAAAATATATATATATATACTTTCATATCGTACCATCTCAATAGGTATATTTTTCTTCGAAATCTACCTAAAATGGTATGTATATACGTATATATATAACTGCTGATTACATTTTTTTTGCCTCCTAAAGTTGCTGTTGCCTTTTTATTGAAATGAGAAAAAATTGGCGGACTTTCCAGTTGAAATTTTCGTAACAAATAAGCCTAGAGGTCGATTGGGCATTTACTTTTCATGAAATTTCAACTGGAAAGTCCGCCAATTTTTCTCCTTTCAATAAAAAAGACAACAGCAACTTTAGGTGACAAAAATTGTAGATACGAGGTATCAACAGATGAATTCAAACTGGCAAATGTTGTACTAGCGCAATTTTTAGAAGGGAGAAAATAATTTTAAATCCATTTATTATTAGATGATGTTGAATTCATCTGATGATATTTTTCGCTGGAATGGATCTTCTTAAGTGACTTCAAATTGTTTACTAAAACTTTCCAGAGATATTAAAAGCTTATTTTAACCACAAACATTGGCCTGAATAGACCCAATTTTCATTTGCGATGTTTCTTCTGCCCATAGTATGTAGTTCATTAGAGAAAATAATCTCTCAATAAGGGCATTGCTGCCCGGGAGACACAACAATAGTTCAATAACCACTTTAAGGTTATTGTGTTTCCGTGGAACTGGAATATGCACCCAGATTATTGGAATAATAGCTAACATCATCAATCGTATACAACGGTTCACAAAGCAATTGCCTTCTTCAAATTTTTGCATGGAGAGGAGTTCTAATTTTCCCAAGATTTGCTGCCTCTCTTAAAACGAACGCTTTTTACAATTATCAATACGAAAATCTGCTTTAACATTTTAATTATATCTACTACGCAAGCACTTGTTATTTTACATTATCTGAAAATCGGTCACCTTAACCTAAACGTTAGGATATCGAACCTATATTTTATCCACACTGATAGACAGATATGTTTTAGCATTGTGGTTTGACTGAATATGTGGCACAATATAGCCACCGGCGGAACTAGAATTGTCTGTAGACATTGCATCTATAGGGTCATTCCATGCCAAATTACCCAGCAAAGAAACTGAAATTAATATTGGGTTTTCTATGTCACTATATAGCAACCAAACGAAAGAATTGACTTCAACTTCTGCAAATTCAGCATTGTTATAGTAAAAGGACTTTGCAAGTTTATGGAGACCTTCGGAACAACTGGGACGCAAAGAAAGTGTTATACGTCAAACTCTTGAGCTATCAAACAGGTGTAACTCGATAATTGCAGGCTCTTCAGAATTTTGAGAAAAACAATAATTTCTACATACCTCACCCAAAAGAATATACTCGATAGCGTTTAAAATGAATATGCAGACACATGTGATTCGATAGCAATTGATAACGTTTGACGGTAAAGCAAGTAAGGGTGCATACAAGGTGTTCGTATATAGTGCGTGATCAGCACATGGTGGAATTGCCCTACATCCTGCCGGGTTTGGTATTTCATTTCTCCTTAATGTAGTAATCATAGATCTTCTTAAACCCTTGTCATGGTGACGTAAACATAACACGAAGTGAAACGGAAGTTAAGTGAAGGGAATGAAACAGAAGTTAAATTAACTGAAAGTGAACAATAAAATTCAATGTTTCAACTTCGTAAAACGTTTTGAGCGATGGAGAAACTAAAACGCTACGTGGCCATAAATCTAGTGGATTGAGTCAAGTAAGAAAGAAAGCAAAACGAGATTGATAGGAGCTTAAAATCAACAAACTGTAAATGTGTGATTAAGCGTTTTAAGCTTATTAGATTTGTTCAAGTCTTACTAAATTTGAATTCACACCTTGAACTGATAATGAAACCTTTTAAGTATTATTTAAATATTACTAATTAAGTAAGCTTTTAGAAACAAAGCTTAGCTAAGTAAAAACATGATCTCACGCTCATTTAATGCGAATAAGTATTTTATATGGGCAGATTCATAAGAAAGATATTCCTGATCTGTCACACCGATATATATTACGCAAGTAGCCAGAAATATAGAAGTGATCGTTCACTCACATCTTTTAGTACGTAACAACCTCACGGGGACAGCAAGTAACTACGAGTTGTCGTACACAAATCAACATCAACAGCTTTTGTTTGAAATGCAACACTTACTTTTTTCACACGTATGTTAAAAATCCTCGTAAACCTACAAGGTCATTGCATGAGAATTCCTAAATTGTTGACAAAAACGATATCAACAACCACATAAGTTAAATAATAATAATAAACTATAAAAGGTCATCATACTGGATTTTCAAGACATAGGCTCTTATTTACGTGTTACAGTTAGTAGATAGCATGATCTTTTACGTATTATTTCTTACCTTGCAAATCACCAGATTTAAAAATACTGTAAATGTCTGTAATTATTACTCAACACACGGTTCAATAAATGTAATAAAATAGGTAACGTTACATTAATGTCTGGCTTCTCAAATTATATCGCAATTACATTTATAGATTCTACAGCAACTTAAATCTTCAAGGCCGTCTCAATAACCTTCACACTATCCGTTGATAAATTAAGGTAGGCCTGACCTTAATACGAGGCACTATCTCGGTATTCGCCCGTTTTCACTAAGGAAGCCACGGAAAAACTTAGTTTAGGTTGATCAGCTTCGGATTTCGAGACCTCTCCATAATGAGGCAAGCTTTCTTCCGGTCAGCCAACTCGACGGTAACACGAAGCTCTTAAAACAACTGTCTGTCAACAAATTTTAACTGTACTCAGTCCCCGTGGTTTAATGGCTATGTTCGAGGACTTCGGACAAGAAATGAGGCGGTAGCGTCAGTTCCGAGTTCCACTCACGCTGTCCATTGGGACCAAGGTTTCCAAGGGGCCTCTTTAGCCTTGCCAGATGAATGCCAGGATAGCACTTAAAATGTAGGCCCTGGCTTACCCACTCCTTCTTCAACAGTCATAGCAAAGAATTAGATATCACGGCCTGTAGCCTTAAAGTGCTGTAAAAGTCAGAAATAAATTTCAAGACAAATATTTAGATTTGTAAATGTACTCTACTTAGTGTTTTTATTCAAAGAATAATATTTAATAACATCCATAAAATCTTAATAAATCTGATGAATTCATCCAAGCTTTGATTTTCTATTTCCTTTTGAACACCTCAAATATGACGTAAACATTGCAACCCTATATCAAATTGACCTTTTCTTCACTCACCTGGTTCCATGTCTGAATCCTTCTGCTCTTCTTCACTGGACTCACTGGCACTATCATTCTGGCCTGGAATGATTGGCTTCCCTTCGCCACTGCCTTTCTTCTCATGTAGCAACAGCACGGACATTATGTCCTCTTGTGCCTTATTATTGCGTTCGGAACTTGGTACTTCTACTGGGACACCAGGTACAGCACCACCAGAATCAGCCTGTAAGTAATCAATGGTATTCAATCATTCGTTCATCCATTAAAACTTTTATTTAGATTGGTTTAATTAATCGATATAGTCTAAAACAAATTCTCGTGTTACTTCAAACATTGATTTAACATATAAGAATTGTGTTTGGGTGAGCTTTACACGGCTGTGTTGGATGGACAGATCGCATGAAGGTGTAACGGACCTGCTCATTATCCATTACATCAAACTAATTTCATTACTGTCTATTTTCTTAAAGTGCTAATCTGCAATATAGTAGAAAGCGTTGTCATAAAAACCTGGTAGAAAACAACACTGGGTCTACTTGGTTTAATAAGAGACAAATTAGAACGGGCGAAAAACTTTTACAAAGAGACATACATTCGAAGAAAGAGAACTCTGTTATTCAGTGGAACAGCACAATATGTTTTTACCGTTAACGATGATTAAACTTATAAATATTAATTTGCTTAAGATTATGTGCCAGTTTATGTTTGTTTATGAATAAAAAATGAGTCTACATGAATGGGACATTATACATAGTACCGTAGTTTGCTGCAGTAATGACCGACAGGACGGGCGCAGATAATGAAAATCTAGGATAAACAATAAACATTAAGAAAACAATTGATATTAAAGACTGGACCGGGGATCGAACCCGGAACCTTTGAGTTACCGTCCCAATGCGCTACCAACTGCGCCACCCAGTCCATCCGCTTCCCAATCACACACCTTCCACTCTTGATGTCGATGTTCACTCTCATAGTACTTGTCGCACTAAATTGACCATAATAGTTACAGACACTGGGGCTGTTTGCAAATCGATTATTACGTTTCTCACGGTCTATAATAGTCAAAATATTCAACAAGAATCTAAAATGCGATCTTTATTTAGTTTTAAAATAAGTAACTATCATTCTATCATTGTTAGGTGAACCTTTACTTATCGCAAGAAGTCTTTCACGCCTTTGTGTAAGTTATATTACCTATTTGGGGTCCACTCTACAGAGTAGCTCTTTGAATGATGAGACATGACTTACCACGGTAACCTGTAAAGGATAGATACTTCATTGCAGTTCTATAAATAATCGTAAAAAAGTGACTAATAATCATTTTTATTAATATTTAGCGATATTGTTATTTTATTTCTTATTCCTTCAAAATGAAACATTCCGACATTAGAAATAAGTATGACCATTGTCCCGTAAGGGCATGTCATTTTAGGGGGTGAAATTTATTTTTCAATGGGAGGTCTCGAAAACATGATTTTTGGGTACGAGGAATTTAAATCTGCAATTAGTATTACGATCAAAGAACATTTACCTTGGTAAATCTAAGATTGAATAAAAGACCATAAAATACTGTCTGAAAAGTCTTTAAACATTCAATTTTAGCGTTGAAAATGTGTAGCGATAGTATAAAATTTTAATTTATCCGCATAACACATACAAACCTAGCCACACATCATTGTCTTGTAATCATAAAACAATATTATCACGTAATAAAATATTTATACAACAATTTTAATTGAGTCTTGCTTTGATTCTTTCTTGGACATCAGTCGTCGACTTGATTCTTGCCCTCTGATGTAGGCATCACGTTCCTCATGTGAAAACACTCAACTTTCTGCCATTTCCTCTCCTCACTGTAATTTCAACACCGAAACCCACAAGTGTTTTATGTTAAAACAGCAGGGGTAGTATACGCCAATGAGTCTTATCAGTCTTAAGTTGTTGATAGTTTTGTCTCTAAAGCCAGATGCAACAAATCGTGTTTGCTATAGTTAACCACCGTGAGTGGCTCACTGGGCCAATTTCAAGGAGGGCAAAATGTGTGGGGAGTGTTGCAGTCTGTATGGCCTGTGTGATCCAATACCCTTACTCTTGATAAGTAGCCACATCCTTTACGACATTCTCACTCAGAGAAATAAGAGGCTCCTGGACAGAGATCTTGGAGCGAAGGATCAATTTCAAGTACTGTAGCGGTGTCTAGCATCTTGCCAGTATTATCTACCCACCTACTGTTAGACAAGGTCTTCCCATCCAATACTGTAATCAAATCGTTGCTGTGAAGAGTACAAGCTAACCATACCAGCATACGACCAAGTTTAAGCTTTACGCAATGCAATGCATTGTACCACCTTCCTAACCAGTGTTAACATATGTCGAACCTCCTCCAATGGTCTCCAGACTCTTATCAATGCTCTTCTTCTTCAGGAAACCTACTTCAGAGTACCTATACTATTAGCAATAACCTTAGTTTTATTTCTTTTACCTATGTGTTTCTTCGGAGTGAAGTTACAGAGATATCTTCCAACTGGCTCATTGCATAGAGTAAAATGCTGTTCATTGATGATGCCAGGGAACTGCTGATCTGAATTGTGTAGTTGTATCTTTCCGTCCGTAAAGGAATGCATCCAACTTCGAGCTTCTTACAAATTTCGTCCATAAATATCATACCTTTCTCTGGGACTCTTTTGACTTTACTGTGAATATCAATAAGTCTTTTTTTAGTAATCAAACCAGCAGCAACAAAGATCGTTGTGATGATGCCAGCTGAGACATGCAGATCAACAACATATCTTATGCTTACAAAGAAACATTAGGAATTTTGAATCCGTTGTGTTCTGTCCTCTTTTCAAAGTGTTAAGCGAGCGATATTGGTTTTCCTATTCGTCCTAATGCTAATTTATAGCTTTCATTATTTACATTTTGGGCATCAATTATTTGGTCTTCACTTGCATATTCAAATATATTTATTTCATATTTTGGTGTTGAAATATCCTGCCTATACCTCTCCTTGTAGTTAGTAATACTCCTCCTCTCGTCCTCTTGCCGCATCTGGCTTTTGACTCGAGTTTGTTACGTTCAGGCGGATCTGGCAAGTCAATTTGATATAGCCGAATAGAACCGTTCTGGTCTCGCTGACCTATAATGAAAGCAAGTTCTTTCACGAGGATCTTCATCTCCTTCGTGCATGTATACTTAATATGGGTCTTGTTTTTGCAACCAGCATCAAGAGGGCAGCCAAAATCAGAACAGAGATTAATTTTACATTTACAATTGGGGAGGTCAAGAAGTTTGTCAAGTTTGGAAGTGAAAACTTCTTTGACATAAATCTTTCTTGTACCAAAGGAGATGTTCTTAGCTTGCTCCGAGCTCCTCTGGATCTTCTTTAAGACTGCACTCGTCAATTTATAACAGGGACGATAAAAGAGTTGTTTACTCGATCCTATTTTAAGGACTTTAGGGTAAATATCCTTTTCAAGGCTCGTTACTGCGTAGTTCCAGACTTCTTTTCCACTTAGTTCTCTTATCAGCAACCCATATCGCACGACGCCTTGCAGAGTTGTAAATTCAAATGGCAACATCTCCCTGACAGTTCCAACTACATTGCTCATATGCGTTAATGTCGACAGCCTTTTTTTTTCTTTCTAGAAGCCAGTAGGCGTTGTAAGTCAATTCCCGCTTATTATATTGATAACAAGAGTAACACTGACGTTAAATTAATTTTTAGCCTATATTCTAGTACAATAATTCAAAAATACAAGCGAGATGTTTATGTCTCAACAATTCAAAGTAGCTCCAAGCGGTCGCCCATCCTGACTGAAGCTTTTTCATGGTTCCCTGAGTCATACTAGGCAAATGCCGGCACGGTATCTACTAAGCTATGGCCCACTACCTTTCAACAGTCTCTCCTTCACCTTATCCCGTCCTGAGCCTGAGATGCCTAATGGCCATAAATAAATTCAATTCACATGAAAGTAACAGAAAGCAAAACATCATTCCGCTAACATGACAGAAATACAGCAGTTTTATGCTATTCCATAATTAAAGTGAAAAAGAAGCATAATGCTACTCATCGCAGAGAAAAAACATTATTCCTAGTAGGGACATCTGTCAGTCAAACACGAACAACTAAGTATATGCCCCGGGACAAATAAAGAGAGTCTTACTCTTTTGACTGATCTTTGATTATTTTAGGGTTTTCACACTACTAAAAAAGAGCGCTGAGTGGTGTATCATCTTCATGCCATTATTTACCAAGCAAGACCAAAATCTATTCAATGAAGTAAAACATATTTTGAATTAGCAAATCAAATCAAACTTTTTACCACCCGCTATTTTTCAAATTCAAAAATTGAAAATATCGACACGCCCTAACGTATCATTTCTCAGTATTTTACTGTGTCTTATGTAACATACAATTTCAACTTCACATTAAATACTGACCGACATGCTCTCTGTACTTCATAGGAAAAAAATACAAGCGCTATCATCATTATTGTGAAGCCCATCATTTTTTATTTTTCCTTTCTTATTCATCCTTTTTCTTTATTAATGAAAGATACAAAAGAAAGATTATAATGGAAAATATAAGGAAGAAAATAAAATTAAGAGAAAATAAGAAGAAACATGATCTTTCCATGCGTTCAAACGATATTGGGAAAATCAGAAGACGAACTGGGGAGACAAATAAACGTGTGGAAAACAACATTGGACAAACGAAACACAGAAGAGGAACTGGACAGGTTATAGACGTGGAACAGAGATACGGACAGACGAAAGGATAGAACAGGAAGTAACAAAGACTGGAGAAAGATGGAAAATTCTATAAAACAATGGAACATCTACTGTGGAATAAAAGAATGTTCAGAGAACTGAAACGTGTTCATGATATCCACAACATTTTATGTACGAACAGTTTAGACACAGCAATGGAGTGGAGCAAAATTCAGGGTAAATAGAAGAAATGGGCTGGAAAGAACAAATAAGGAACAAGAAAGATAAGAAATAAAAGAGTTAAGGGAAAAACTAAAAAGAACAGACTAAAATGTTTTGGGTTACTTATGTTTAACGATTGGAAAAAGATACAAAGTGAAGAAATATAACATGACAATAAATACTACCAAGAGGAAGACCAAGGAAAAAAAGGGAAGATGATACAACATGTAGAAAGAAGAAAGAAATGGACAAAACTGAAAAATAAAGCATGATGCAGAGACGGAAGATGGCAAGTAAGGGGGGAGGGGGGGGGGAGGAACTTCAAAATTCAGAAATCACTGAAATAATACATGACTCAAAAAATTGACAAGATCAGAAGAGTTGTAAAAACAATCGGCGACAACATGTCACAGATATCCAATGATTACTGGAAGGGAACATAAAAACCGTTTCTACCCGCTGCTTCGTTAAGCGTGTTCGAAATTCCTGAGCCGGAAAATCAGAATTCCGGTAAACTCCGTAATCTTAGTCCGAATTCTCGAGAATTAATTTCGGACTTCTGAATATCCCTACAACCAGGTCCGGCGGTAGTTGGATGGGAGGAAAGACAAGAAGACAAAATACATACATGTCAAAGTAAATGAAGGGTCAGGGGGGAAAAACGATGAAACTCCATCTGGATTCACTGGCAAAAGAATGAAAAATAAAGTTTCAACATTCTTTTTATGTGAACAATAATTATAATTGTTCTAAGTATATTGCACCATTGCAGTACATCTTGTGAACTAACAGATGGAACCACTAGTTCCAAATTCATCAACAATGGAGCTTCATCGTTTTCCCCCATTACCCTTCAACTATTATCGATTGTTATTGTTCATCACTCTGTTGAGAATCGTCGATTAAATTAATTGCAAGCAGAATGATGATAGCGTGAAGGCTTACCTCATTAGCTTCTGGGCCAATAATGGTACTTTCAACCATCCATATTGGTCTCTCCTTTCTGGCTGCTGCCTCCTCTTGCACTATTTCATCTCCAATCTTAACGTCAATCTGTGTTTCTTCAACCTATAAATAAATTCAAAATCGCATGAATTAACAGAAATTTAAACATTTCCTTAGAAACAAATAAATCAATATTCAGGATATATAAATGTAATAAATATGATACTTTGTTTATTGGAATAAGGAGTTTTATACTTACAAATCGTTCCCGTATAGTTTCCCACCATGTCGTGTGAATATCGTCGAAAGCACTTTGCAAAGAAAAGTTACCACAAATTTTCACTTATAGGCACTAACTATACATTGAAATAGGAAGAATAGGCCAAATAAAATTTACTGTAGGCAGCCTGTGACACCCCGCAATAAACTTCTGTCCTTTATAATATATCTAACGTAATGGAACGATACGATTGGGCGCCAAGAAACCAATCAATATGTGTGAAAGAAATGAGGAACCGATCAGAATGCGAGATTCGTTTACATTCGTAACCTAAACTTTTCACTTTTCAAGAACAAACAACCACGCCGAAACAGCTCATTGTCGAAGCTTCAAATGGACCACCCATCGATTTGGCGATTTATTGATGAACTTCGGAGGACACAAAAAAAGGCGGGACTTAGTGTACGAGGCAATGCTTCGAGGGGAAGAGCCCCTCAAGAAAAGAAGAAAATATATTCAGGCAGATGAAAGAATTCGCCGTATTGTACAGAATTTTGAAACTGTTGACATTGTAGAATACTTGCGGGGTTTGGCCCATAATTCCGTCATGGAAGGATAATGTCATGGTAAATGTAACATAAGACAAAATAAATGATTCAATATCTATATCAGATTTCACTGTTTACTTCTTGTTTCTCTGTTGTTTCCTTTCCAAATTATCTCTGTTGCAAATACATAGTAATAAGCAGTAATATAATGTTATGAATAGTTATGAATATCCAAAATGCCTATTCCTTTACGTTAGAGATATTATAAAGATATTTTTTTTTTCTGCATTATACAAAAATTTACTAGAATTAAACCAATCATTTAATGCAACTGAGATTTTCAGTGACTGTTTACCATAGGCCATACTATAACGTAACGAAAATATAGTTTCTGAAGATGACTTTTCTGAATTTTTTAAACTTTAAGTTGTGCAGTTAGTTTTTTATGACAGCGTTTTTGTGATATTAGTGCCTATTTTCAAGGTTTTCTAGTGCGTAAACATCCGGGTTCTAGTTATGAAATACATTATAACCCATTGAAGTAGATTAACCTATTTAGATATACGGCTTTGCGCCCAAACGGCCTCTCCGCCTATAACATTCGAAGAAAAAAAATTACTAAAAGATGGCCGGTATAAAATTCATATCCATCCAATAAATTACTAAATTTCAAGAACAAAAACAAATAAATAAATAAATAAAAAAATAAAAAAAAAAACTAATTTGACCAGGATTGTATTATTTTGAAAAAGCTCACAAGCAGGAAAATTTTGGAAACTATAGGCTTTTGGCTACATTTCTGACCTATTAAACCAGCATAATTTTATTTAGTATGTTGCGAAAGCAAATTGATAAGCTTATAGACATTCATCCTCTTATAAACCAGATTCTACAGTTTAATACGATTTCTATGAAATACATTACACAAGTTCCATTACAGGATTCCATTTTTTTGCTATCAATAAACACAATGCCGAAAGGGCGATGAAAAAAAAAAAAAAAAACTTACCTGGAATCCATGACCTCGGGTAGCCTCTCCTGACCATACTTGACCTCCTGGTCGCATATTATTCAAATTACGAGGTTTGTTGTCTACCCTGCAATGCAAATTTCAGTCGTTTAAAACTTCGTACAACAAGAATACAATACATCGAAAGACTCATAAACCATACAAAATATATATATATATATATATTGAACTTCTCACTTGTTTGACGCTGGTGGTGCAGTCTCCAATCCTTCAATAAAACATATACTACAACCTTACGTTTCGTAAGTAAAACCCATTTACATCATGCAGGCGAATAAACGTTTAGGAGAACTTTAAAAAATTATAGTAAAGCAGAAAAAAAGTACCAGAAAAGAAATAAAGTTGGATTAGGAGTTCGCAAAACCACTACACAAAATTTTAATTCACAAATTGTCTTATGAGTGTTTCCATAACTTAAAGAACGGATACCGAAAAACACTATATGAAAAAGTACCTGCATATGAAATTCCTAGCTTTCGTGTGTGGACCATCGGGAATGATACATTATATATATATATATAGTATTTTTTATTTCATGAGAACCTTTTTCCCAAACCACTTTCCCCAGAAACCCCTACCGCGCCAAGCAAGTGACAGGGTCTGTCGTAAAACATTTATTGCCCTCCTGCTTTTTTTGCAGGGTTTACATCCTCTAGAAATTTAGTTTGAATTTGTTTGTGTAAGTGTGAGGATATGAAAATCAGAATGTCAAATTTTTTAGACCACGGTTCTCTGGTGTAAGTCCCGAAAAATGGAAGAAATATATAAAACATGTAGAAAAGATTGAAGTGAAATAGGGGCCTAGAATCCGTTTTCAACACCAGTTGTACGCGTCTTTTATGGAAGTGTCTGACTCAACGGAGGAGAACAGCGATGACTCGGATGGTCTAAGCGCGGATACAGAATAAATCTTTAGGATAAGTTCATAAGTTTTATGCATTTATATATTTTTGTACAATTTTTCAACATGATAAACATATCACTCGTCAAATTATCTTAATAATTGGTTAAAACTTCTTTTCGGGGGGAGGAGCCAGACTCTATTTCCGTTTTGTGCTATGTCTTTATACAGATGTAAAATATCTCTAATAATAATAATAATTACTAGTACGCATTTATCGACATGTTACCGAGGGAAAACGGTAAACATCAGTAAGGATGGCCGGCACCGAAAATCGAACCTGGGTCCTTTCGATTACATGTAAAGCATTCTACCGACTGATCCTCATTCAGATCAACTTTATGTTTCCTAATGAATCTTTGAACGAGTTCTGTACTATTCACAAAGGATAAAGTTTTTTTTATTTTGGGTGAAAGTAAGATTTTGTTTTTATGGAGGTTGGAAACGTCGTTATGCCAATATTTACAATGCGGTTAGAAGCACGTGCCCTGTGGGTTGCTAAAAGATTTTGTTTCAGACAAGGGACGAAGGTTCACATGTTATGGAAGAAACTATATATGAGGCATGTTAAATGTGAATTAATATAAAAACTACTAAACATGCTACAAAGTACTGAGTAATATCCCGCTAACTCGCCTAAGCGTATACGTAGATGAAATGATTGGAGATCACCAATGCGGATTGAGAAGAAATAGATCCACGTTGGACCAGGTTTTCGCACTGAGACAATTTTTTGGAGAAGAAACGGGAATATAATGGGACGGTTCACCAGCTATTCATTGAGTTTAAGAAAGCATATGACTATCAAAAGGGAAAACTATACAATATCCTGGTACAATTTGGAATTCCGAAAGAACTGGTTCAACTAGTGAGGATGTGTCTCCGAGACCCCATAAGCAGAGTACAGATAGGTAATAATATGTCAGATACTTTCAAGATTCGCAACGGATTGAAACAAGGCGATGCCTTGTCACCACTACTGTTTAACTTTGCGTTAGAATATGCGATTTTAAAAATTAAAGTGGACAAAAAGGGACTATCATTGAATGGTTTGAATCAACTGATCGTATACGCGGATGATGTAGATTTAATAAGGGATGATATAGATGCACTACAAAGTAACACCGATATCTTAGTAGAAGCTTGCGATGAGATAGATCTACAGGTAAACATAGATAAAACAAAATACATGATAACAAGCTGAAACACTGAGAATGAACGAAATAGATACGTAACAACTAAGAATGAGAACATAGAGAAAGTAAACAAATTTAAATACTTGGGAGCAAATGTAATAAGCAAAAACCAGGTCACTGTAGAAATAAAAAGTCGCTTAGAATCGGGTAACTGATGTTTCTACTCAGTCCAAAAAACGCTAACCTCGCGATTAATATCAAGGAAGTTGGAACTGAAAATTTACAGAACAGTTATTCTGCCGGTTCGAAAGTTGGAGTAAGAACACATGAATATACATTATGTGTTAGAAAATATGGTCTTGAGAGATATACGGGCCGAAATGGAACGCTATGACTGGAGAATGGAGGAGAATGCAAAATGAAAAAAATTCACGGACTTTACGACTCACCGGATGTTATCAGAATAATGAAATCGCGACGACTAAGGTGGGCAGGCCATGTAGCTCGGATGGGTGGAAACGAAGATTATATTCCATCGTGGTTGATAAACCTGATGGAAAGAGACTGTTAGGAAGACGTTGGGGGCATACTATTAGAAGGGATCTTCGAGAAGTAGGTGTTTGTGATGAAAACTGGCTTGATATTGCCCAGGATAGAATCCTATGGCGAACATTTGTTACTGCGGCGATGAACTTGCGAGTTCCGTAAGCCATAGAGTAAGTAACTACTGTATGTGACGTTAGCTGTCGTCATATGCGATACGTCAATACGATATACGTGATACCTGTGTGCTGTCTTTTGGTGATTTCTAATATTTTTATATTGTATACTGTTTCAGAGTTTCCCTTATCCATTCCATAACTAATGAGGAAGACCACAAGGATACTTATTGAGGAATGTGAGAAAAGTGTTGGCAATAAAGATGTTAATGTGCACACGTAACAAATCAGTATATATTATATAAGCCAATAATGTACGTTTTGTTGTTAAATCTGCAATACCAAGTTTACAAAATGAACAAATAATTGCAATGACAAATACTAAACAACACTACACGAGCTACCTCCTAATGAGTATGAAAACGATAAAAGTTGACCAGGCTTTATACAAACACTCCTTGTCGTTAATTCAACTTTTTTTCGTTCTTTTTTTTTTTTATGATACAACAAGTCTTTTGAACTATGATGTCTGTTACTGTTTTCGTCTTGTGAAAAGTGCGTACAGTTTCTGTCTTTCACTGCGCAAATGTCTGGAAAGATTTGATTTGATATTGGGTTACCAGAATTGGCATCCCTCTCATGTTTCACCATTCTGACAATCGAACTGCGCTTGGTTCTCGTAATGTAAAGTTTATTTCAACTGCAAGACATTTCGTATACACCCGATGATTGTAACTGGTGAGTAAAATATGATTTGTACCCAGTGAAGAACTTTTCTAAATTCTTATGCGGTCTCAATGCCGCCATGACGAACACGACACACGCCAATCCTGATAACCAGTACATATATCGGAAAGTAGTAATTCAAATTTAATTCCTTTTTAGTAGCGTAAAGAGTGACTGTTCGTATATGTTTTCACCCCTTTTCGTTGTTGCAGCTTTTCTGAACCATGGATGTGAAAGCATAAACAAAGGGTTATCATCGAGTTCCTGGGAATAGAGGGATTTTTTGGCCACGAGAAGCAGGAATGGCGCCACTCCATAGACTGGCTCTCTAGGTCGTACACGTATGTTAATGTCTCATTACCAGTGCAAAAATTGTCAAAATAAGTATCCTTGTGGGCTTCAAATTGTTCCAGTAGATCTATGCACACCTCCTGTCTCCTCTGTTTCAAGTCAGCTTTTAATTAATGAGGAACCCATTTTGAACATACCTTTCGGTATCATAGTTCTTCGATCATCGTCTGGACAGGATTTCTACCACCTGACAGTTCCGATGACATCTTTGCGACAGTAAGACGACGATCCGCCCTAATCAAGTCATTTTTTATTTTCTTCTGTTACAGCCAGTGTTCGATTTGTCGGGGGGCGGGGGGGGGGGGGTTTGCCGGGGATTTTCCCTGGTGCGTGAGGATTTCATCCCCTGTTGTTGATCCTTTTTATCATCTCAAGTAGGGATAAAAATCCTTATATTTCTACCCGAATTGGTAGTAACTTGAAACGTATCAGCAACCACTAGTTTAGCATCCCCCTTCGTAATTTATAACAAATCGAACACTGGTTACAGCTGTCACTTGTCTTCCACTTCGAGGTTTCCCTTCCACACTAGTTTCTTCTCCTTAAACCCGTTGATCCATCTTCACACATTACTCACGTCACTTGTCTCCTCAACATAAACCTTTTTCAGCCTTTCACGGATGTTGGCGGCAGTACAACCTTCTGCTGTTAGGAACTCGATGACAGTCCTTTGTTTATGCTTTACATCCATGGTTCAGAAAAACCAGCAATAACAAAAATTGGGTGAAAACATGCACGAACAATCACTTTATATGACGCTAAAAAGGAACTGAATTTGGATAAATACTTTGCAATATAATGATCAACAGGTATTACATTCGATATGTCCCTCGTACATACTACCTTCAGCTCCATGTTTTGAGCAAAATAGACGGGAAAACCGGAAAAATTTCCTTGCTCGCTCAAAGAGCCTGTAGAAAATATTCACACTCTATATGCAATATTTTGCCAAATGAAACCGACACTGACTATTTCCATAATAGTGATAATAGTAATAGATCGCTGTGCACAGCTACGTAATACCTTGGTCGAAACAAATGAACGCACTTTTGAACAGTTACAATCTACCCTTTCCATTGATATGACGTAATTGTCTTTCGTATATAGTTTTCTGTGATCAAAATGAGTTGATAGAATAGGAAAGGGAACCAAAGAGGGGCTTCACTCACAGAACATATCACGCTCCAAATTAGCCTAGAAAAAACGTACCCTCTAATTAAGCTGATGTCAACAGGTTCCGGTTCCAAAACTTCAGGCGCTAATTTAATATCTTCCACTTCTCGCAACAAGACATATAATGGCTCTAACTGCTCATTGAACTTAGCCAGAAGTAATCGTGAGTCTTTCTTTGGCAATGCCGACTGATCTTCCTCCACAATTGCTCTACAGTATGTACAGTGAAATTCTCCAGTTGTCATGTCAAATAATTGATCGGCCTGAAAAATACAATAAAATATTATGAACAGATAGCTGTAACCTCTACCTGAAAAATCCACTCATTTACTAATATCCAAAAGTAAAAAAATAATAGATATTGTATATTATTTATACTTGTATAATATCAATTGTATCTGTACCTACAGAGGCTTGATGTACAGAAAAAATCGGAAGTTGCCTCCATTTCAACTTTGTAAAAAAATAATATTCAAACAGTAGATGGTAAACACCATATTCTGTGAAGAACTGAGCTGTATAAATACTCAAAGTCACAAGAAAGGAATCATATATACATGTAGAGGAAGCTTTGCGAGACAAGAACCGGTTTAGATAATCCTATTTTAACTCATTATGGCGGGTACAAAGAGAAAATATTGTTCTTTCAAATGGGGGGACGGGTACATAATCGCTGAAATTAAGACTGCTGAGAGTGAATTACAAGTTTGCAGGTAAGAGTTGATATGACCCTATGACAAGCCATAGTTTGTATTATTAATAAGAATATAACAGAACAAAGGATTTATCATTTTTAATTGTTGTAGTAGTATTTAGAATGTAAACTGGTTTAATTTTATGTTGCATGATAAGTTAAAAAGAGAAAGGAAAAAGATCCGTTTTGTTATTGTTTTGTATATTTCGGGTTGGCGTTATTGAAATAGTTGAAATGATGGTCAGTAGATGGCAGCACAATTTTATCATGGTGTAGTATGGAAAAGTGAATTTATTGTTATGGTTTGTTTGTTTTCCTTTTAAGATAAAAGTTTAAAAGATCCATAATGTTAAAGAGTTATATTTGAATGTAGTGTGAGTAAGGATATGCGTTTACACTTGCTTTAAAAATTATGTGGCGAGATGAATTAATGTACCTATAAATGTAAATACTCTATGTTGGTAACTGCCAACGAATCACTTATGTAATCGGATTTATTTCTGATTTATTAAGAATAAAATACTTAAATTTTTATATCTCGTATTTGCTTCTGTGTAGCAACTTGCTATTATTCGAAGCTTATTATCGCTTCCTTGGATGCTTTGATGCTCCTCGGGAGTGATAATAATAAAGCTCTAGAACGGGTTTTTACGTATGCCTCTTGTAGTCTCCACTTGATGTGCGGACCCATCTTGATCTGGAGTATTCTAGGCAACCCGACGGAGATTAACTTTACAGCCAAAGACGATATACTTACTAAATGCTCAGAAATCTGTAGAATCCAAAGACCCCTGAGATATCAAGAGAACTGTGTTTTGATAAAGTGAACACCTATCAGAGTTACTGTTGGATTATAGTATGAATAATATTATACTATAATATTATAGTATAATAATAATATTATACTATATATCTCGTTTGGTTTGACAATTTTAATACAGTATGTAGCATTTTTATATCGCAAATCAATGACTCAATGTAGTATTAGTAAAATTAATATATTTTCATTGTCAACTCATGTTAGTTTGATATAGTTTTAATTCCGAGATATGGATGGAAAGATCTAAGATCTCCAAGACACATGTAAAGTTACTATATTGCCAAAAAAATGTAACTTAAAGTAAAGTAGCTCACTACTAGTGTGCTCAGTTATCTGCAGAATTAACAGGAGCAAAATCCTTGACTTTTCATAACCTTTTCAATGAAATTCTTGACTGTAAACTGCAAGCAAGCTGGAGCATGGGAAACACCTCTCGGTTACCCTTCATTAGGGATCTAGCAACTGTCTGAACAAATAAAAATTTCAATCTCCCTACTTTCTATCCTTGAACTTTTCCTTACTGTTACATAGTTTCCGTGACATTACTTATCTTCTAGATCGAAGCAAGTTTTCAATATGTCAAAATAGACAAAAATCTTCACCTGAAGCAAAATTTAACGATTTCTTGACTTTGCTGACTTTCTTGACTAGTAGACACTCGGTGCTACCTTAGTCACACTAAACAATATCTCTCAATCTTTTCGAAGCTAACCTCAATGGTCGCCAATCATGAGGCTGTGGGTTTGAATCCCCCCTGACGCATGAATGTTTGTTGCTTTTAAAAGCATTGCACTCGTGTAAGGGAGAAGATTCGAAGCAAATGGCCCATACAAGGTAAACCAAAGTTTTTATTTAATCGAGTTTTGGAGATCGCAACTCAGCAAAACTGTACTGAATAAACAGTTCCAGTGTATCTGGCTGCTAAATTTACGTAATGCATTTAAGTTTGCCTACAATTTTATTAGTTTTACTCCAATAACCTTAATTTCGGGAGAGAGGACTTTTTGACTCACTGAACTGTTGTACTGTTTCTAGAATTTTGTTATTAGCTTAGAATTTCGCTACATAACATCGGTGGAAATGGCACAAAGGTATGTTTTGTGTAAGATAGGCAAAAATAGGCAGTAACGTTGAAATGGGCATTTTTAGGCATGATAAAATTTGTGGATTTTGGTATAATTTCTCATGAAACGTACATATATAAAGCTTTATTTTCAAATAGGTACTAAGAACAAAAATACGTTTTTACATGAAGATCCGCGGTCTAGCAATTATACATTTTTCTTCCTTCTATTTTACAGTAAGATCCTACATTTCTTACACGTTTTGAATACGGATGTAACAAGTGATTTTACACAATTTTTGTGTTTCCACCAACAGCTATCCGAAATCAGTTTCTTTGAAATTCTTCTTTTACATATGGTACGTGAAGAACATGCAATTCATACACGTTCAAATCTGTATCTACAAGCTTTCAAACGAGCCATAAACCAGTACAATACAATAATTACTGTACAGGAACAGGTCAAAATAGTTTACGTTTAGCGTCAAAAACCTCCGTTTTTACAGCTGTTTAATCCAATAGCAGCCAGTCATGTAGACGTAAAAGTATTTACAGATTAAAAATCACGTATATGTACATTTCATTACCTTGTGTGTAAATAGATACGAGTGTAGCCATATTAGCGCAAAACAGCGAACTCGTGGAAGCCGAGCAGAAGGGTCGCCAGAAATACTGCACGAGAGAAACAACTAGTGGACACCTTTATTCTGATCAAGACCACTTAACTCCCTAATCCATTACTCCCGCGTGTAGAAAATCAACTGATTTCTTTTCGCTGAAAAACACGATTTAACTATTTATAATTGCTATCTTTTCACTAAGGGGGGAAAAACGAAAATATTTTCCATATAAATTTAGGAGTACAATTACATTGTAATACGACATTTGAGCTTTTACTATTAGTACACAAATTTCGCACTTTATTTTAGAACATTATCGAAAGTATGTTTAAAGAAAGCCCATTTCTCCTTTTAAAACTGTTCTCGTTCTACCAGTATGCGAAATTGTACGTATTTCACATTTCTTTAAGCTCTGAAAGAGAAGCAAAGGAAATAAAACCGAAAGAATATATAGTCTTACCTCTAAATCCGTGAACTTTTTCAAACAAGAAGGACATTTGAAGCTTGCTCTGCTCGTAGCGTCTCTTTCTTCCGTTTCCATTCGTTTCCGCATTAGATCAAGTTTGTACTTCACAACATTCACGAACGTCTGAAACGACAAGGTTATTAAAGTACAGCGAGAAACAAAATAAAAAGTTTTGTTAAGATCTTTCCTCCCTGTGTTCTAAAATCATTCACACGAATAGAGTTAACTCCGTAACGGGTTACTAAGCAATCCTGTGGGCAAAAAAACTCTGTATTCATAATACTACTACTAGAATATATACCTTAAATTTGGGCCGTCCACGGAAGTCGGTAGGGCGAGCTTTCGAGATTCGCTCTGTGTACGAAGTCCAAGCAAATCGACTCGGCGGAATAGTACAGAATTACTGGTGCCACATTCCACGGTATGGTGTATCTTACGAAAGCGTCCGGCTTGTAAACTATATCAATTATAGCTTCTGTAAGCAATATTATTAGACAATATGCCAAAACGCCGTAACTTTCTTGTACTGAAATGCAAGAACGATTAGATGATGACCGCTTCGCTTACACTTGAGTAGAAACGTCAATAGCTACAACGTTAGGATCTAGGGTACAGAAAATCCACATGCCATTATCGAGCACTCGAGGGACTCACCAAAAGTGAACGTGTTTTCTGCAATAAGCAAATGGAAGTGTACCGGTCACTTCTATTTCTGCAGAGTCTACTGTGCTCGCAACTCCTACATGTTAACAGAGTGGCTTATGCCTGGACTCGAGAAGCATCTTCCCGATCTTGTGTTTTAACAGATGGTGCTTCACTACATTTTCACATGGGTGTTCATGACACCTGAATGATACCCTACCGGAAACAAACATCTCCCAATGCTGCACTGACCACCACGATCGCCAGGCTTAACATCTTGCGACTACTTTTGTGGTGGTACATCAAGAATTAAATGTATCTGCCCTCCACGTCACAGCATTTGGACAAATGAAACAACACACGTTTCGAGGTAGTGGAATCGATATCCGAGGATATGCTGGGACGTGTCTCGGCAGAGCTCTGCTACAGTATTAACATCACATCAACTTTACTTTTTGCACCATTCTTTTGGAATCACCCTGTATACTGAGTAGTCTGTTCTTATGAATAAGATGTCACTAGTATACGTCAAACATTTATAGTGTTGTTACTTCAAGAAAATTTGGAACGATGATATATTTAAATTGTACTCTCTCCTTGCACAGCATTACAAACTGAGGGGTCGCTTAACGGATTACACATTGCCTAACACGAAGATATTTATTTATCTTCTTCCAATTTTAAATTAGTCAGGAAGGCTTTTGCTCGCCTTCTACAGAATACAATAATATAAGACTGTTCTATGTATCCTTCAGTAAAAACATTGTAAGGCAATCTACGAAACGTGTAAGTATACAGGACTTGAAAATATTAAAAAATAATGATTAATCTGATTACTTTAAGACTACACTTTTCGGTTATAGGTAACTACTACTTCTTCAAATCTATACAAAGATTTCACGGACTGAAACATTACGTTTTTACGTTAAATAAATCTCTCAGATTTTTTAGAAAAGTAAGAACGTCTAAGTAATTTTTTTTACCAGACTGTTACTCGATCGTAAGATCTGATCCTAAATTATTCAGAGATATAGTTCTCCCATCTCAGCAAAGGATGGGACTGCAGATGATCTATAACTCGCCTACAACACATATGAACCGTCGATGCTCACAATATGACCAATTATCATCTTCACAATACACTTAATACTAGGTTTCACGCAAATTCACAGAAAGCGATGAATTTTGGTACGGTTTCTTTGACGAAGATTCACAAAAATAATGGGAAAAAATGTGTTGAGAGACTGACAAATTAAGTATCGAGAAAGTAGTTTTAAAGAGGTCTGCACAGTGAAAAATATATATTTTTTTTTCCAGAATTGATTTTTATGGACAAACATTCTCTTACGAATATGAGCACAAACAAACAATGTGTCTGTTCACTAATGACCATTTGGAATACACTTTGAAGATTTCTTATGTAAATAAGCGCGGAAATACAGCAAGCTTCTTGTGAAAAAGAAGTACAAGACCTCTCATTTGAGATTATTCAGAAATTAGATCTTAAAAGAATTTTAAATATAATTTTGTTTCAGGTAAACATAATAAAGAAATGTAAATTTTCTACAATATATTGTTTGAAATATGAAAATAACAACATGTTAGTGCAATCCATCAATGAATTACGGATGCCTTACACAGGCAACTCGCATTAAATTGGTTTTATCAGTCTTACTGCACAGCTTTAGCAGATAAGTTTTTTTTTAAAAAAAAAAATAGTTACATATCTTCCATGCTGCGAAAAGACATTATTACCACTATCTGACCTCTATAATGTTTTACTGAATCACTAGAAATGCACTCTAAATTTTTACTGCGCATTGTGCTACGAAAATAAAAAACTCGATGTACAATAAACACGTAACATAACTAGCATTACCAAGCAGAATAATTATCTCTGCTCACTTAGTTTCATTTATCAGATAAGATTGGGTCAATTCAAGACTACCAAAGAGCGGGGACTGTATCCAATTCCTCTAAATACATTAAAACAATATAAGCACGATTTTTACCTGTATTTGCCACTGACCTCCAATAGGTTTTAGAAATGAAACCTAACAGAAAAACTTTTAGGTTTATTTAGGGGGAATAAGGAACCTACATTTAAAAATTAAATACGGAAACAACAGAAAAGCGTATGATAATACGGTTACCATCTAAGTACAGCAGTATCAGTAAGCACGAAATTTATCTTACATCATATCCTGAAAGTTATCGTAGATGTATCTTATACAACTTGTTCTATTAAAGTATTTACATCACTAAGACCTCTAACCAAAATTTCACTCTCATTAACTCTGATAAAAAGGTTTGAAAAAGATTTCCTCTATATCTTCCACATGAACAGTCTTCAGTGATAGGTCACGTGCATTTTTATTCCCGGTAAGTTACGTATTATCACACCTCTGAAGGTTATTGAAGAATATAATAACCCTTTCCTAGGTTTCAAGATAAGTTATAATATTATAATAGCTTTATAATACACAGACACACAGTTAAACTACTTTCCCAACTTACCTTATAGTTGATAAAATAGAAGTTAACTTTCTGGGCTTTCCCATCTGGACCAGTTTCCATTTTCAATCTCACTTGAATAAATTTATCGTTCTTTAGCGTAGCTACTCTAGCACGCAACATTTTTCGTTCAAATTTGAGCAACTCACACAAATCATCCTCTCGCATACCTGAAAGTTCAAAGCACAGGATGATTAGCACATAACAACAACTTAGGACAATGGATTTTACTAAAATATTTTCTTAAATATTACAAAACAGATTACACATTTTGTTAAGGAACTCTTCAACGCGTACAAAGTATCTACTGAAACTGAATGAGCAACCAATCCCACAAGAAATAGCTTCCAAAATCCTAAATTTCCAATAGGTCACATGCACGGTTTCCATTCATGTAACCACAACGAATTCCCTGACTTTCCAAGTTTTTCTAGGTAAATACAGAACGCTATTTCCAGAACACAATACTGGGAAAACTAGTAACTTTGATGTTACCACCTGCAACATTTGCATTATTAAATTTATGGGAAAGGGGACGTATGTGCTAAAAAAATTTGATTTCTATTGTACATACTTCTTCTATCCCACTTTTTCGCTTCAAACTTCTGAAGACGATCTGAGTGTAGACTGAAACGTTTACTAGAACATATATTTTACATTGTAAAATGTGGAGACACGTTAAGTTAAATTTGATTATACAATCTCTTTTTGCAATATGGAAGTATAAAACAATACATGGAGTTAGACGATCCAATATCTACACTTCAAGACGTGATTTTTCAAATCAAAATAAAGGATAATAAAG
>JAGDQP010012730.1:38366-49535 GCA_022664845.1 Lepisma saccharinum
TCGGAAGGCGCCAAGTCTGGTGAGTAAGCCGCATGCGGAAGGATTTCTCAGCCAAACGTCGAAATCGTTTCCTTGACCGATTTTGCTGTGTGGGAGAGTGCATTATCGTGAAGTACAATCACTTTATGTTGTCTTTGGTCATATTCTGGTCGTTTTTCACGCAAAGCTTGATGCAAATCGATCATTTGTTGTCGGTAACGTTGGGTATTAACCGTTTCGCCAGGTTTCAGCAGTTCATAATAGATCACTCCCTTCTGATCCCACCAAACACAAAGCATTGTCCTCCGTCCATAGCGATTTGGTCTTGCAGTCGATGTCACCGGTTCTCCTGGAGTTACCCATGATCTTTTACGCTTAGGATTCTCGAAATAGATCCACTTTTCGTCACCAGTCACAATTCGAAGGAGAAATGATTTCCTTTTGTACCTGGCGAGCAGAATTTCGCAAGTGCTTTTTCGGTTTTCCTGCTGTCGTTCAGTCAATGCATGTGGAACTCATTTTCCCACCTTCTGAATCTTGCCCATGGCTTTTAAACGTATGGAAACTGCTTCTCGTGTCACATTTAATTGATCCGCGAGTTGTTGCGTTTGAGCGTCATCCTCATTCAACAATGCTTGCAATTCGCTGTCTGCAAACTTTTTTGGTGATCTTCCACGATCTTCGTTTCTCACGTCAAAATCGACGCTTTTAAACTTTTAAATTAAATTTAAATAGGTGATTCATGTATATATTGATACGAAGCACTTAGTAAAAAAAAGAATGAAAATGCACGGAAATGTATCCTAATTCTTTCTTAATAAGAAATCTATGAAAGAATGCCACAATTTGTTCAGTACATCACTATCAGTATTCAACATGGATTGATGGAAATTATGTAACAGGATTCTTTCACCGAATCGTCAATATCAGAGTTCGCGTTAAACAAAATGCGAGAAGATTATGTTATGATTTTCAGTACGTAGGTGTTTTGCTAAACCGAAGATGAATTGCATCCCTTGATCCTGTTATGCAGATGTCGCGTATTAATGCCTATATACCTTGCTCCTTTTCGTGATTAAGCTTGATTTTGGAGTGAACTAAACTGAAACACTGCAAAAGTAAATCAAATTCTTCTTCGGGCTGAGTTATTAGCAGGTAATCTTACACATAACGGATGTATTTAATATAACGCAACTCATAGTTTGCCAGAATGGATGATTCAATATTATCCAAAACAATATTAGCCAATATAGGTGAAACCGATTGCATATCCTTGTTTTCCTGTAACTAAAATGCGTTTTTAAACTGAAATACATACTTCAATCAACTTGACAATATAATCAATTTCTACATACGAAAACTTGTTACAGGAAATAGCTAGGTTATGTGGGTTCGAATTATATATATCATCATCTATGGAAGCCATTTTCCTAGACTTAGCATTGACAAGCACTGTATCTTTTACATTACAACTGTTTGTAGTCCTGTGTTTGCATTTGTGAACCCATGTACTTAAAAGCGTTTGCAAGATATTTTAACACAAGATACGGCGGATGTTTCCGCCCAGATATGATGGGTCTGAGAGGAATACCTTGTTTGTGTATTGTTGGGAGGCCATACATTATTGGGTATGACACGTCCAGTACCACTAATTTTTGTTTATCTGTGTCTTTGAGCAACAATTATTTCCATAGTGCTACAAGACAAATATCTGAGTAGAAAGCTGAAGCCACTAGCTACAGCTGCAGATACATGTGTGTTCTAACATAAATAACGAAAATTAAAAAATGTTCAGACAAATCCCACATTTAATATCCCCTACTTTTCGAGATCTTTTAATATTTCCTTTTATGAAATTTCCTGACTTATCCCCAACTTTTTACTTGCAAATTGATTTCCCTGACCTTTCCCGATTTTCCACGCCAGTTGGAAGAAACTCTTTTACAATCTGCAGTTATCCTAACTTGATACATTAAGGTCAAGACGTTAACTGTACAAAGCCAATATGCTATTCAAAGAGATAAAAGGTGATTTAAAAGAAAGCTAGAATTTAGGTTGGAAATTGGAATCATGTTAACACCTAGTTACGGGAAAACCTTGTGTTCATTTTTATTTAATGCACAAATGAGTCAGACAGGCGCCTGTGATGTAAACCTGTCACATGCCTGAGGAATAATGTCCCTTGCAGAGAAAGGGAGTACGAATGTAGTGGCTAAGGACTTCTAGTCTACATACCAGGTCGACACTTGCTCTGTGAAACACAAAACGTCCTGGAAAACCTCGAATAATATGGCCAGTAACGGAACTTGTACCTAAAGATCTTACGTATGGAAGCAATAGGAAGATTCAAAGTTAAAAATCTCCACATTTGTTATGGAGTTGCTGGCATTCAACACCACTGTACTGAACTGTTTATGGTCTTCAGGCATCTTTGGATCAATCCAATATAGGGTAGGGGAGAGGATATGGGAAGCACGTCGTCTACGACCTACTATCACAGTACCCTTTCAGCATAAACCCTGTGACAAAAAAAAATCCAAATAAGGATGAGTAGCCGCCTGATATACCAATGATAGAACACGTGCTTGGAAAGCAGAAAATAGAATTCGACGCTTAAGTCATTCCGGCATTCAAACTGTTTCTATATAAATTACGTTTCAAACAATACAACAAGTTTTGTGCAACTGAGGATATATACAGATACATCAGATTTATAACAGAGTGAAGTTTATAAACAGCACAAATAAGTTTACAAACATTTCGTAAGTTACAAAATGTTCCTACGCTCATTTTCCTTCAGATAATTTTCAATTACCTCTGGAACATAATATTCTAGATTGTAGCTTGTAATGGGTGAGTGCCATAATATCCAACAGAAAAAAAAAGTCGATTACCGCAAACATCGCTAACTTACAAAGTTTAAAATATGACAATCACCCCTCATCAGTTGCCCAGTTAAGCTTGATTTTTCAGATGTTATTGCTTTTTGTAAAAACCATTCTTATTTTCTTTCTCAAGTAAACTATAATGGCAAGAACGTTACGAATTAACGTGAAAAAAAAAAAAAATACGCACGAAAAGGACAATTTTAACTGTTCCAATATTTAAATTTCCAACGAGAAGAATCTCGTCATAGAACACCGACAGTGTGATTATTATATAAAGAGATTCCGGTGAACATATTTGTTCAGAAAAAGGAACACATATGCAAGTATTGTACATTTGGGTTTTTAACATACATAAGAATTCAAACTAACAATTGCATTGAAGTGAGTATGTGATATCCAGCTTCAAAATGTGTTTATCATTTTTTAATATCACTGAAGCATGTTTCCAATGCAAACTAAACTTCATGTTTTCTCTTTAGTGGAACAATACTACAATGAAGTTACTTTAAATTTTACTTCCTCTGTATATATTCTAGTATACAGACAAAGGTCTAACGTAATTACTTACAAGGATTTCGAACCAACATGTCCACAATTAATGCGTCTTCTATGGTATAAAACCCACGCACCACAAGACGAGCCAATTGTTTTAGACTGCTTGGAACTTCTGTCAACAAGGTTCCTTCCATTCTGTTAGCTGATGCTACATTTTTCTCTCGTTATCCTGCAATATACCATATTCATAAGAATTTAAAACACTTCATAAAGAAAATAGCAATTTAAAATATATCAAGGACAACATTATTATCTAACATATAGTACATGGCATTTATGAATTATTCCCTGTATTTCTGTACATGAAAACAAGTAAAACTAATGCAGAGGCAGTTTGCGGATTACGGAAGTCCGATTACATACAATTTATACTTATGAATCACAGCACATATTTATATTAAAAATCAAGTCAGCACAAACAGGCGCTAGTTTGCAATGCGCATGAATAGTGGTTGTAATGCTCTTTTATGCACAGAAAGGTACAATATACACTAAGACACTATATTTGACTTCCTGATGTTTGATACGAACCGTACCTAACTGTTCCGACTTGTGTACGGATTCGACATAAAAGCGGAACGAAACCCATTCGTAATCCTGGACTGTCTGTTTATCATCTTATTGACAAAATATTCTCGGGTACTTCTGAATTTGAATATCCGTTAGGTAACTCTAACTCAGGGCTCTCGAGTTACACTTCATGAAAAAAAAAAAAAAAAAAAAAAAAAAAAAAGTAGGGACCTTTTCTAAAGGTTTGAATGGTAGTTGCCCTGACCCTAGTAAATTTTCCAACATATTTATTCTAATAGCCGAACACGATTAACATTATTTCAAGCATCTGTCACAAGTATTATTGTCGGGACGGGCGTAAGCCATAGTGCTGTTCAGTCCATAAAATTAATTTTATCTTATCTTCCCTGTATTACTGCTGTCGGAAACTTCCAAAAACTACATTCCAGGACGTATAAGTTTGATTCTAAACACGTATGAAAGTGCTTAGACTAATCTAGTAAGCAATATTAAGGAAAGTGCCAAGAGCAAAACTATATAAAAATCTGTAAAAGAAATTCCAGATACAAAAATTCTAGATATGAGCCAGCATACTAGAAAAGAAGAATATACGCAGGAACAAATATTTCTTGAATGTAACACCACAGACAGGTATGCCCAAATTCTTCTCTATGGAGTATACCATACCAGCAACTATCATAGAGAAAATTAACCCTAACGGATATCCTATCGAATTCGATGACGCTGCAAGTAAAAGAAATAAGGACACTATTAGTGTATCGAGACTCCGTTTGTTGATCATGCACACCACTACTGCACCATCACAGGAGAATCCTATAGAAAATGAAATGATAATCTAAAAACACGAATGTTATTTTAGAATCATGAAACAAAAAATGTGTTGGAAGTTGCGTCACCTTTTTAAGAACATTTCCTTTCTTTCACAATTTACGCTTTATTAATTTACCACCTGAGTGACAAGTCGTAGTTATGGAAATGGTTCGACAAATCCTTAATTATTAGAAATATTCAACACTCTAGAAAAAACTCTGAATATACTTAATGTAATTTTTATTGTTGCTAATTAAAATATGCTTTGGTTTATACAAAATTAAATAGGATTTTACATCAGAATTTAACAAGAGGAACTGAAATTTATCTCATTTAGTTCACTTTTCAGTGTACATGAAGGTAACTCTTACTTAGAGGTGTAAAGCGTTTCCTATGTGTTACCTTAAGCTTTGTGTAGCTTTTCTTTATCTCCATTTAATTGCGGAATTATGTAGCACGCTTTCATGACAGTACGGTTGATGTTGTTTCTAGAATTATGATTTTTTTGCTGTTTTCTGATGTTGCTCTTCTTGCAAATGTTTGGAAAGTCTCGATGTCTGTATTGGAGTTCCTTTCATATTCGCTAATTCTTACTGCCAGGCAACATTTGGTTATGTGGAAGTGAGAATGTAAGATTAGTTTCTCCAATTCAACTCATACACAAGATCAGTATTGCCCGCGAAACCTAGATCAATTTTTCAGCATCCCCTAATCTTAGAAATATCTTAGTACGAATCCTTTCCCATGCCACCACAAACCAGCGCCCACATACGCATGAGACCCAGATGTATGACCTGCTCCATCCTCATCACTTCTCTCCGATACTATCAATACTGCACGTGGACACCACGTCTCATCTCTCAAGGGTACATGTCACACCCGTACCGTACTTCACATCCTAACCTGCAAATTCTACGATGCCTATTATGTGGAGGAAACAGGCGGTCCACTGAACATTCGAATTACAATAATCGCTACTCTGGCGCCATCAACAAACCAAATGTTCAAGTCTCCCTTACACACGCAATAAAATGACACCAATTTTTATCAGTCTTTCCATGCTACAACAGCACGTATTCTGCCCTTACGACCAACACCTTATCACGCCGCCTGGTCTAAACCTTCAATAATTCTTACATCCTCCATCTTCCCCCGTCACGAAATTTCACTTGCCTTTATTCGCGAGAAACAACGGAAACCACCTTTAAAAAACAACTACAAAGCATCCCTGATATGTGGGGCATGGTATTTTTTAGGTCTTACTCCAAATTTTTCAGGAAAGAGGCTGCTTAACAAAATATTAAGCATTTACTTGGTAGTGACAATTTCTGCGTGATGTGCAGAAACTTTGATGTGTTCAAAATGTTAGCCTAGTTTTTCCCAAATTATTTGTGAAATTTTTAAAGTTCAGTTACATTTGTTGACCTTATTCAAAATTTCTAGCGCCCGTTTTTGTGATGTTAGTGCTTATTTTCACGGATTTTAGTGCCTAAACATCCGGGATCTAGTTATGAAATACCTTATAACCCACTTAGGTATGTTGAACATAGTGACCTATGAGTATATGTGCTAGTCGAAGTGTTAACTAGTTCCTAATTGGTTGATGGAAGTTCAACAGTGATTGGTAGTCAGCAGTACATGCGCAGAGCAGAGACTAGAGCATGTGGCTGTGACGTACTACAAGTTACGATAGTGAGTGTTACAGTGCTTGTCTGTTACAAGTTAAGTTGTGTGATAGTGAAGAGTCACGACACAGATAGAAGACAGTCTGATCGTTACAACTATTCAAGGAGTTGAATGAACACAGCGAACAAGAGAGTCGAAGTTTCGTATAGTGTGTTTAAGGAAACGATCGACACGATACACACTGGATTTGAACCTGGAACTACAGAAGAAAGAAGAACCGACCGGTCGGAACAGCATGCCAGGACATCATGTTGGAGTTCGACGTTGGAACTTCTAAAAGGAGAGCACATGGTCAGGTACAACGGAGTTAGGAAGTTTGTCCCTACATGTCTACTACTCTTGAGGTAAGTTGTAGATATATTGCAGTTAGTGTGTTAATAGATACTGTGCTACTAGAAAGTGAACTATTGGCAAAAATTAAAGTTCTACTCTGCTCTGCTGCCGTCACGTACCCTGCGTTCCAATGCAAATAACAATTAGATACGTACTTGCATCAAGGTAGACTAACCTATTGGCTTTGCGCCCAAACGTCCTGCTCCGAAATTCGGATGTTGGACGAAAGAAGTTACTGCAGATTTAGACCGGGTTTCAGTTTTACTCCCAAGCCCTGAGTGAAGGCTCCTTCCCACATACGGACTGTGGATGTGTTTGTGACGAGGGCAAGGATATATATCAAAGCGACACGGAAAACACCGAAGTCAGTGTTTTGCAATTGCGTGTGCGCGGAAACTCGGAAATCGTGTCTGTTGATTACGTTAAACTGACAGCGATTTAACACAGAGGTTTAAAAGGGACCACTGCTGTTTCTGCCACATAGATTGTAGGACAGATTGTGCACGTTAGGTTGTTTCTGACGTTTGAAGCTTGACAGGTTTCTTTGGGATGTAGAGTGAAACTGCCATCGACTGCGCCGATTGAGATAGCTGGGATCGTAACAAGGATGGGACATATTTTCACGTAGCATTCTTACATTTGTGGGCGGGAACTTAAGGCAACTGGAAACAAGGGTTAGTGTGCACTAAGATGTTTTTTTTTCTGTCCCAAGATTTGTCTGGTGGGACAGAAAAAAAAAATCTGGGAAAGGTGGCCTGTATGACCAAAGTCTGGACCTGCGCTAGTTCTTGGCGTCGATTCACGGGCAGTCAGAAGTTAAAAGGCACTGCGTTTGTTCACATCGTGAATTATTTTACACTTAGAAATGAAATAAACTAATGCAATTAATATATATTATTCTCTTATTTTTACTTGTACAATATGTGGCGTCTCGATATGTTATTGAAAACATTAGTAGTATATCCTGCCTTCTATTACAAATAAATAACACTTACCTTGCTTAATGTCTCGAAGGGCGATGGAGAATACGGTGAAAAAGCACACTCCATGAAATTTCGGCATATCGTCATTATACTCTTTTTCTCCTTGCGCCTAGAACAAGAGGACAACGCTTCAGAATAATATGCGCAATATCAAAACAAATACTGCACATATAAACTACGTTTCCAGGATTACAACATGTCTCCAAAGGCATTTCCGTTTTTCTACTCATTCTGTAAATAATGTACATTGCAAGTGAACTATCGAAAGAGGAATTCAAATAGCCACCTAGATTTCGGATACCGTCGGATTCATTATTAGAGAAAACGGTTTTGGAATAAATACGGTAAAATACAAGAACCGAGACAACTAAAATGTTACGTATATACTTTTTCCAGCATCGTCCATGTTCTTTCTTATATAAAATGATGTGGAAACCGTGCTGCCAGTGGGTGAAAGTGGAAATCTGACGTTTATTTCGCTGTACATTTTCCTTCTCAGATTAGAGTCTTTTAAATATCTCATTCCCAGAGTACACAGTAAGAATCCTGTTTTAAGGTGGAAAATGTCTGTGGCAGTCTTGATTGGCCAACAATTTGGTACAGGAAACGAAGCTGTGGTGATTTAAAGATATTTCTGAACGCGGAGCTTTGTATAACGCAAGTGTAAATCGTTCTCCAGCATCTGCGAATTCTTCTTTTGTTGCTAAAGGATTGTTGAGTACGGAAACAGTGTTTCCAAATCTTTTGTTTAGGATACTGATAGTTTGTGTTTTTCTTTTAAGGAAAAAAGCGGAAGTGGTATCATAACCGCTGAAGACATGAGCAAATAGTACTGATTCTTTGAAGCTTTTAGTAACTTTGGAACAATGCAAATCCCGAGAACTATATATGTCGACTCCAGAAGCCAAGGAATATAAGTGACTAACGAATAAAAAAAATAAAAAAAAGTTCGGTGTAATCTTTTATACATAGCCCGAAATATATGACACTAAACTGTCATATTTTGTAGAAAGAAACCTTGGACCTTAATGTGTCCATGTACAAAATATGATAGTCTTGTGTCACATATATTTCGGGTTATGTATATTAAAAAAATACCTCAAACCAGTTTTATTCGTCTATGTCACTTGTATCCCTCGGCTTCTGGAGTCGACATATTCTGTCCTTCATATGTCCTTGAGTATCTTTAAAAAAATGTAATATCTTTATCTTCAGAAGCAAAAGCAATAACGAGCGTAAGAAGATCGGCGTCCTGTCCAATAATGATCACTGTTTTACTTTGATATTCCTTGATAGCAATTTGAACAATCAGAACATCAGCATCATCTACAGCAGTCTTCTTTCTCTCCGTCTTCTCCCACATACGTGGGGTCGACGCTTCTGATGAGTCTTCTCCACAAAGCCCTGTCTTGAACTTCTTCCCCTGACAGACCTTTCTCCTTGAGATCATTTTTAACCCTATCCATCCATTTCCTCCTTGGCCTCCCTCTACCTCTCTTGCCTTCCACTTTCATTGCCATCACTCTTCTGACTACATAGTATTTGTTCTCCTCATTACATGTCCATACCACTGCAGTCTTCTTTCTTGTATCTTCTTAGATATCTCTACAACTTTGGTTGTACTTCCTACTCTCATATCTCTTCTTGTTTTATCCCACACATCCAGCTCAGCATTCTCATTTCGGTGACATCTAATCTCTTTTCTTGTGCTTTCTTTATTAGCCATGTTTTTGCTCCGTACATCATTACTGGTCTAACCCCTGTCTTGTAAATGATCCGTGATTCTGCCTTCGCAGAGAATGCCAATACTTTCTTCCAATTTCGCCATTCTTCTTGTATTCTACCTGTTATTTCCGAATCCAAATCACCATTCCCAGTAATAGATGAGCCTAAACATGTACAAGTATTCACTTTATTCAATCGTTCTTTTTGCAACATCACTTCGTTAAACTCAAGATACTCTGTTTTCCTTCTCCAGAGATTTCCTCCAACTTCTACTTTCCTTTCAAGTTCTGCCCTATTAGTATTGTACAGTACAATATCATCCGCAAACTTCATACACAAGGGGGACTCTCTCATCCTGAGTTATAACGTCTATGGCTAGATTGAAGAGGTACGGGCTTAAGGCGTAATCCAACCATAACAGGGATTTGACGTGTCACTCCCACACTACTTCTGACCTGAGTTCTAGCTCCTGTACCTCGTGTTATCCTTACATATTTCTCTGGCACTCCTTTCTTCCTCAAACGCCTCCATGCTTCCTGACGTGGTACTTTGTCGTAGGCTTTCTCCAAATCAATAAAGACAATATGCAATCCTTTTCCTGAAGCTTTTCCATAGTTTGTCTTAATATAAAAGTTGCGTCCGTTGTACATTTTCCTTACTTAAATCCAAATTGTTGTTGTTCTATTGATGTTTCTTCTGGTACTCTTCCTCTATAATTTTCTCCCAAATCTTCATAGTATGTGACATTAGTCTGATTCCTCTGTAGTTTCCACATTCCTGTATATCTCTCTTCTCCTTAAAAATTGGTATAATAACACTACCCCTCCATTGAGTCGGCATTTTCTCCTGTTCATACATTTTTTGCATCATATCCTATACCTTCTGGTCCCAAACTCTTCCACGCTTCTACTGGTATGCAATCAGGATTTGTAGCTTTTCCGGTCTTCACTTTTTTTAATGCTTCTCTACTTCTTCCCGGTTTATTCTTGGCGTTGGTCCAAAATTTAGAGTTTCATGGCTAAGAACTTCCCTCGGATTTTCTTCATTTAGGAGTGTTTCGAAATATTCGGCCCAACCTGTCTTCATCAGTAAGCACTAATCCTTGGTCATACTTAATTTTCCTAATACGGGTAATATCCTTTGTTGCCTTGTCTCTTATTTTTGCTAACCTGTATAGCTTCTTCACTCCACCTGATGTTTCAAGGCCGTCATACAGTTTATTCCAGGTTTGCGCTTTTGCTCGAGCCACTACCCTCTTTGCTTCCTAATTAGCCGTTTTGCAGCTACATTTATTCTCTTCTGTCCCTAAAACATCCCATCTAGTTTTCGCTTTAATAGCTTCTGGCACTTCCTCATTCCACCACCACGTTTCTTTACCTGCAGCGGGGTTCTTTCCAGAAGTTCTAGCTAAAGTCTTCTCTGCGGCCGTTAGCATGATCCTACTGTTTACATTGCAACAGTTTTTCGCATCCTCATCTTGCAGATTTATTCTTTCGATAACGATTCTGAACAATGTTCTTAGTTTTTGCTCTTTTAATCTCCACCATCTAATTTTGGGTTATGTTTTTGGTTTGAATTTCATTTATGACCTTTAAGCATCTAAGGACCAAGCCGGGATAGGGGAAGGTATCGGCCAGGGTCTATGTTGAAGGTGCCATCCCGGCATTTGCCTGGTATGA
>JAGDQP010012731.1:7545-24571 GCA_022664845.1 Lepisma saccharinum
ATTCCAAACCTCTGACATATACGCATATATGCATGTGTATATTTGCTTACTTGAATCAATCACACGCATATTGAAGTCATGTACAAAAGAAAGTGGCTCACAACTTCGCAACCTCAGCTTGATACGTGTTCCTCAAAACAGTATATGGTTTCACTTTGCATCCCAATGTTTAAGTTAATAAAATCAATACAGTTCTAGGGCGTGGTGTGACTTTGTTTTCCAAAAATTGAGAGAACCGACTAGATCAAAAATAAGCTTGACTTCAAAAGGAGACGTCGGTAACGTTGGTAAGTAGAAAGAGATTCCAATGCTTGGATGGAAAACTAGCACATATGACTTTAATCAATATGCTTTGAGAAGCATTGATTTATTCTGCTCTGTTTTTATTCTCTCTCTCTGCTTTTATTCTTTTCTGATTTGAGAGACCACAAGAACTTTGTAGAGAAACCATCAGCTTGTAGAGAGATCGAAATAATAAGATACCAGAGAAATGGGTTTGTATCTGCGTCTGCCAATACAACGCCCATGACACCTATTATGTTCTCAATTGAATTCTTATTATCGTCATAAACGAGCTGATAAGCTACTAAGGGTGATGGGACCTACAATTTAACGTGGGCTCCGAACCACTTGTGTTCCCTCCGGGAATCGAACCCGGGATCCCTTGATTACAAGGCAGCGAGCGTTACCACTCACTCACCGGGGACACTATTATTATGCTCTAAAGTAATCGTCAGTTGGCATTAAGAGTAAACAATGCAAATTTAGCTGGTGTTTAATACGTTAGAAACTTTTCCTATTCAGTATATTACTCATTAACTACTGAGTGTACTGTGTAAATCGTTCCAGACTCTTATCGAGTGGCCGTAGCTCAGTTGGTAGAGCCTTGGCTTGGTCTTCGAGAACTCCTGGGAACGATCCCAGCGGCTGCCCATCCTGACCATAAACTTAAGGCCAGGGCCATTACTCCCTCCTTCCCTCAGGCTTCGACCTAAGATGCTCGAAAGTTCATAAAAAAATCACCTAAGTCTCACCGAAAGAAATTTCCGCGGAAATGTACTCATCTCGTAATCAACAGCTCTGGCATTCTCACCGAGATTTTCTCTTACTTTTCCTCAATCATATCCAGCAGAAATAAATGCTGGAATGGTATTTTGAGTTAAGGCCACAACAATTTACCTTCCTCATTCATTCTCTACACGAATAGAGCGAGGAAGTTCGTACGAATTCCATAAGAGATCATGCACAAATTTCACATTCGATTACAATGTACCTGCTAAGTAATTATTTTAGAATTGAAGTCAGGTTATTTCTACCTTTCAGCTAAACTACGTTACAAGTTGACAAGTATTATTTCCTGAAGTGAAGTACTTGAATGCTATTCCTTCTGCCCCCTCCCATGTAAAATTATACAATTTTCCTAACCTCCAACTGCGTCCATTTAAAGCAAACTAATTTCATGTCATCATGTTCTTATTAGCACGTTGGAAAATGAAGTAATCATGCCCAGTCGCAGACATTCCCAATCAGAGGAAAGTGCTGACCGTGATGGTTATGGTAGTTGCCGGCAGAGCTGAAACGAGCCACTGGGTCAATCGGGTCACATTTTGGACCGGGTCTATACTTCGGACCGATAACCCGGTCTGACCCGATGATCCGGAGGGCGGAGCTGAGATTTCATGCTTTCCTTATTATACACTGTTGCGTTTGAACAATCTTTCTATCTGCGGTGACCGGAGGCAGGGGTGTTACTTCCAAGAGTACAACAAATACTTTGCCAGAAGTTCCTAACGATAGTAATAACATACGGAAATAATTTCATATTGCCGGAAAGAACAAAAATGCCGCCTGGGTGTTCAAATACTCCCTCGGAAATGCTATTCTGACAGAATTTTGTGTTTGAAGTATTAAATAGGATAAAAGCATTAAAAGCTTATAAAATTCAAATATTAAGTTCTCATACATAGGCTCACTTCTCAAGGAATCTAACATTATAATATGGATTGATTTTAACCACAGAAACAAAAATGATCACCGGGTCAAAATATTGCCAACTGATCAATTGAGTGAAGATTCGATCATAGAGTCGCCGAGTTCCGGAGAATTAATCACTCAATCCGGTGATTACGGTCAAGACTGGATCCCGAGTCATGCAGGTCAAGATTGAGTCAATCGGATCAAGTTTCGAACCGGGTCAGTCAGGCCAAGTTTCGGACCGGGTGAGACCGGGTCACCAAAACTGACCAGGTTTCAGCTCTGGTTGCCGGGCAAAGTGAATTACACTAATTGAATGTGAACGTGTGTTGTCCTACAACAATAATATGTATGAGGGGTTTTCACATCCTTGTCCATAAATTAAATGACAATCTAGATCTCAAAATGTGCAGAAGAATGCGTCGTTTTCGAGATACAGGATTTCGAACTTTGTAGATAGGAATACTATTACGATATAATGAACTTTTACCATTCTAATTATGAAATTTTCTAGATAAATCAGATATAATGCAAAAAGCGAAAATATATTGATAAATGTCGCTGTGTGTAAATAGAGTAATATGATATAGTTGATATTCAATAGTGATGGTAAACAAAATATGAAGAACAGAAGACAGTGTTGCAAACTGTGAAAAATACACGAGGTAAAACGAACGCTAGATAGTATCAAGAACATGTCTGGGGCTCAATAGATAGTTTTCTAATAATTGTTTTAAATAGCGTAGAAGACAAATACTTGCAAAAATAATCTCCATGTTAAAATCCCATGCAACAAAGTCTTAGATAGTAAAATTTTCAAATTATTGATATTGTACCATTTAAAAAAAAAACTTTATTTCAGATTGGCAACACTGTTATTTAATGGCTAATGATACAACGTTGTAGCTTATAAAGTCATCTCTATTGATACACATCGACATCCAACAACAGATTTTCGCATTTCTGCATTAGAATTTCTGGTTTACCGGTAACATTTCATTTGAAATAATTTTCTCAGTCTCCAGGTATCAAATTCCGGATCTCGAAAAGGATGCATTTTTAGTACCATGTTTTCCAACATCTTTTAATCAGCTTTGAGGTTTAGAATATGTCATTTCGTTTCTGGACAAGGGTTTTAAGATTCACTATAAATGCTATACATTATAACGTTTGCGTTTCTTATTCAGGTGTACAAATAACTCCCGGTAGGTTTACTTTTATTCCACTATCTAGAATAATTATTACATTTATGGTACTTCGTTTAACTATACCCACTCAGGGACCAACCCAAGAAATATTGGAAAGCTATCATATTGGAAAATAAGTCCTATTGGGCTAATATATATTAGAAGAAAGAGCGCCTAGTCTTTGGTGACAATCCTTTTTAGGTTTTTATAACCTAGTTGCTTAGTGAATTACAAACTGTTAACTGCGACGATTATCTTTTAATTTGAAGTAAATTTTAGGTGTACTCTCTTGCAATGTTTCTTTCTTTGAAACATCTCTAACGGAGAGGAGAAATTGTAAGTCTCCGGAAGTAATATATTTTTCGTCCCTTCCAAGATTATGCAAACTAGGTTATTAGAATTCCAGAACTTTTCGGAGTGATATTTCCAGTACTCTAAGATGAATTAACCTCGATCACCACATGAAATAAACATTGTTCTTCTGTAGTTTTAGGAAGATTTGTTCCTCCACCATAACAGTTTTAGTAGACAACTCCATTTCAGTAGACGTGAACAAAACTCTACAAAGGCCAATAGCTATATCAGAAACAATCAATGTCTGACCTTTTATATAAAACAAGAAGAATAGAATTTTCGAAGTATTCAGCCCATTTCATTCCATTTTATACTGGAAACGCGCTGTCTTGATTTTAATTCAAGCCGTTGTTACCGTCAGGATAATCTATAAAAAGCAGCAGATTCACTAACATTAACTTGCGCGAACAAATTTCTTCTGAATTGCGTAGAAAAACTTCTAATTTATTAAATACATCGAATCTGTCTCTCCGAAATATTTATGTGAACGCCACAACAGAAGTCTAACAGCATTAAATTAGCTTGAATTGAGTAAAGCGTAAATTTTCAGAGCTTTGTCTCAATGATTATAATTGGAATAAGTTTTCAGAGCCTTGTTTCTATTATTATTATTAGCCGAAAATTGAGTTTACATGGCTTTTACGACCGCTTACTAAGCTACTTGTAAATATGCGCTAAATAGAAACACTAATATTTCCGTAAAATAAGTTAAGGAAAAAAAAAAGTTTCAGTGTTTTCTTTTTTATTCAAAACAATCCATAGTGCACTGAAAGAAAGCACATTCTCTGTTGCAAAAGAAATTTTCCTTTTCTAATAGTTGGCTATGTATGCTTTTGCAATTTGCAAGGTATTACCAAACCAACTTTCACAATGTCTCAGTTAGCTACTTGACTAGTAGCTCTCATTTGTCAACAAGGCGTGTTTACTCCCTTTCGTTAAATCAATTTAGCTCATTTCACTTAACACTTACACCATTGTTCTTTAAATAAAGACTAGCAGACTAACTAGACTTCCCCCTTTTAACTTCCTGAAATGGATATCTTTAATTTTGTATTCATTTCTCCTGTTTTTCGTATACTGAAAATAATTTTCAGATTCTTGTAACAAATTGCAAGATTCTCGTCGTATTTTCATGAGGACAGTTTATATGTGGGTATGTATACCTGCCTTAACTCATGGTTTGTCTCTTGCGTGAAGGTCAACCATGCTCTAATGTATTCAGTGTTGTCGTTCTTTCTCCTTTCTTGTTCCAGTGCATTGACTCTCGTGGGATTGAAATACAAGAATGAGAAGAAGAAAACTGGCTCCACTCGATTTCTGCAACTGTCTTCTACTTTTATCTTAGTGATGGACACAAAAAATCGGATGTTTATTCAAATATTTTTTTAAATTTCAAAACTTGATGTTTTGGCATTTATTATTTAAAATCGGCTTTTATTTTAAACATTCTTCACAGCAGCTTATCAACATATAATCAGTTTTCAATTTTTAAGTAAAGTTTGTATATTTTAATTTTAACGACGCTAACCACTATATATATCATTCACAGCCATATTAAATCCACTACTGGATGAGACCTCTCCCGGAGGGAGGAGTTGGAGTTGATCTACTACTCCCACGCTGCGTAGGGTCTGTTCCAGACCCTCTAGCTTTCGAAACAATCCACTGACAGAGCCGGGAATCGAACCTGGGACCCCACGATCAGCAGTCAGCGATGCTAACCACTAGACCAGCGGGGCGAGAGAGGGAAAGAAAGCGGAAAGCCAAGTTTTTAAAGAAATATGCGTATGATTCAATTAAATTTGGGGTCAAATATTACACTTCGATAAAGCCACAGTCCTTCGAGGCCAAGATCGTGGTCTAAGTTAAAGATCAAATTGTATTGAATTTGTGACTTAAGGTCGAAGAACGATGCTAAGAAGTTACACTCCGTATACTGTGCATAGTATCAAAAAGAACTTATGCTGTCATCTTACCTACCGTTAGTAGGAGTGTAGAACCGCTATTACCGTCATATGATAGCACAAGTTCTTTTTAATACTATGATCACTTCTTGTTCATATTCTATTACCTTGTATGTTACAAACTTGATAGAAAGTTTGACAGTGCAATTGACCCTATGAAAATTAAAATTCAAAGAAATAGCGCTCGAGGAGAGATGTGAGCCGTTACATGTTATAGAATAATTGATTTTTTTTAAATGTATTTATATCCGTGACGTTATGGCTCAGGCCGTGATAAGCTAGGGAAAATAGTCGAAGGTCTACATAAAAGAAAACTACATTTCATGATGGAAGCTTGGTACAGAGACTTCTTAGACCATTAGAAACTATTTGACCCTATGCACCCAAAATTTCAGCCCTTAGAATTCAAGATGGCTGCCATATTTTTAAAATGGCGGCCAATATAACCGATATTGCATTTATTCATCGATTTTAATGTTTGAATGATGCTTTCTATGTATTTTTGGGTTGCTGGTGTCGAAATTCTACATTAAGAATTGCTCATTCAATTACGCAAATTCGAAATGGCATCTAATGAAAGAAATGCGTCATAAGCATTGTGTACACCCAATAACAACTTGCCTGAATCATGAAATGCAGAGTTTTGGCCAATTTTACCTTGTAAAGCTAGGATTGTGAATGACTGACTATGTATATTAATTCTATGTATAGGACAGGAATATTTGCAGAAGAAATTAATCTTACTTCAGTGCCAATTAAGTTAAAATTCTAGTTGCAAATATAATACGAAATAATGGGCACTTGATCCCATATTATATGCAACGTATATAATTAATTTTTAATATGGAAATTCTACATCGGTAACGCAAAAACATATCGAAAGCATCCTTCAAACATCAAAATCGATTAAAAAAAATGTAATATCGGTAATATTGACTGCCATTTTTAATAAATGATCGCCACTTTTAATCCTATGGATTAAAATTTTGGGTGCTTTAGGTCAAATCAATTCTAAGGGTATAACAGCTCCAAAAATTAAAATCAATCAATAAATATAATGCCGGTGATATTAGCCGCTATTTATAGAACGTGGTCGTCATATTGAATCTTAAGGGCGCTTTCACATAGGGCGAGAGCGAGTTCTCCCGCGCTCGCCTCACTCTCGCTGATCCTTTCTCATCAACGCGGGCATTGCCTGCGCGGGAAATCTCTGCAAACAGGGTTGCTGTGTAACCAGATTTATTGACGGTGGATAAGTGGTTAAACTCGTAGCCGTGTAATCAAGGTGTCCCGGGTTCGATTCCCGGTTGATACACAAGTGGTTCGGATCCCACGTTAAACTGTAGATCCCGTCCTCAGGACGCCATCATCATCCCACGGAAGGCAATGGCAAATCACTGCGGGTTCACCTTGCCAAGGGATCTTCGGGTCAAAAACCTGCCTTTGGGCAGAACACCTATCATCATCATTAATACAGTATCGAGTAAATAAAATGTATAACAGAAAGTGGGTAAAGGGAATGTACTCCGTCTTCAAACTGATTTGCCGAAACACAGTTCCGATACGTCCGGCCTACTTTAGTTTATTTAGACTGTGTAGTGTTTTCTGCTTGTACACAAATCAGAACAAATAGTTATTTATTAATTTCGTAGACGTATGATTCACTTTCAAATTTTCGACGTGAAACTACTATAATTTCTTGAAAATTGTATATCAGTAATTATTCTTTTAAATGACAATACATCTTCATAACAAAGAAATAACTTCTTGTTTACAACTCTATGAACATTCATCTCAACATTATTATGATCCAACAAGATTATTAGCTTTTAATGAAATAATTCTAGCTACCAGCATGTTGTAATTGATGAAAATACAACCTATCTTCGTGGTGTTTCCTGACAACACTGTTCTCTCTTTCGCTTGCCTCGCGCTGGCGCTGATGTGAAACAACTCATTTACTTCAATGTCTTGCTTGGCTTTCAGCGGGCACCTCTCGCAAAAGTCTCGCCGCATTTCTAGCAGGGAAACGCGAGTGTTTTTCTCGTCCGCAGCGTGAGAAACCCGCTCTGGCCTCGCGCTGATGTGGAAAGACCAATTGCTCGCAATGTATTTCTAAACCACGCGAGAGTTGTCCGCTCCGCTCTCGCGCGTATGTGAAAGCGCTCTAAGGGCTGAAATTTTGGGTGCTGCGGGTCAAATTGATTATAAGGCCGGGCGCACATTGACGCGCAGGTGACGCAGTCAGGGCAGGACAGTTTCTCCATCTTTGGAGGAGAACACACGAATTGAGACGCAGGGCAGCGCAGAACAGTACTGCGCCACACGTGGCCCGTAACACACTTGTTGATCTGACAGAAAACGTGTGACAAGCTTGCTCGTGTGGTCAAACGCGTTTTTTTTTTTTCAAGAAAAGTTGATCGAAGTGAATTGCAGCACAAAACTGCTATTCAATATACGTGCACAACAGTGCCACACAGTTCTTTTCGTGCTGTCCTGTCCTGTCCATACTGCTTCACGCAGCTCAATGTGCGCCTTAGCTAATGGTCTAAGAAGTGTCTGTGCCAAACGGCTTCCTTTCATCATGAAATGCAGCTGTTTGGTCATTTTTGCTTGTAGAACTTGCTAAAAGGGTGTGGGAGGGAGATGACCAGTGCCTAAGTTGAAGGCACTATTCCTGATATATGCTCAATTTGAGGGAAATATGCATTTTCTTTTAATACTGGACGAAAGTTTTCTCTTTCTCTGCTGATTATGATAACACAAATAAGTATAAGACTTTCTCAGCTACTGATAAGTTATGTTTAATTGTAAACAATAAAATTTGTAACCTAGAATAAATACATTTATATATGTACTTATGTTACTTATGCCGTCTCAGAGAAGGAAAAAATAGGCGATCTACAGGATCTACAAAAAGATCTACAGGAGGAAAATTAACAAAATAGATACAGATATATAAGCAGAGCTCAAAGCGTAGGAGCCTGCAGAATATTTAAGAGACTTGTTTTCTTGAAAAGAGTTCTTTCATTGGAAAACTATGAAATTTTTAGGCTTTTTATAGTTTTCCTAGCTTACTTTAGCAAACTCCAGGATATTGACTCGAGTTAGTGTATTCATATGAGATTGTGCTATATCATCAAATTTTTCTGAGAAGGCAGTTACTAATCAAACAACACTTACCAAGCGGGTGTAACTTGGTTGATAGAACGTTGGCTTAGCAATTGACAGTTTGTTGGAACGACCCAACTGGCCGCCAATCCTGAAGTTTTCCTCAGTCATACCAGGCAAATACTGAGATGGTATCTAAAAACTGGGTCCTGATTGACATCCTTCCATCATCCTCTCTCTTACACTCTCTCGGCCTGAGCCAAAGTTACCTAATGGCTATAAATAAGTTCAACAAATAGAAGAGTTATAAATTCTTTAAAGGAAACATAAGGCTGGAGGAATGAAATTGCTGAGAAAATAAAAAGGAAACTCTTTAGTTTGATTTGAACAATGAAATACCGTTTCCTTCCACCCTTCACTTCCTTTCAATGTAAATGGCTGTGTGAATGAAAACAACAGAATTAGGAAACAGAACAAACAAACACAATCAATGTCAGTCTTGCTGTCAATAAATTTCAGAGACGAAGTTTAATACTTTCATTTTGAAATATTACTTCCGAGCAAGGAGGTGTCATGAACTACTGCTTCCCGCCTCCAAGTATGAATAGAATGAAGTCACCTAACACATAATTAACTTTGTTGGCGTTAGGATCCATCATGTTATAACGAACATAATTATGTTTTAAATAGTACTCCTCATATTTTATTAATAGTTTTAGCTATGATCTCAGAAAAAAACTGCAATCTCCCCAATAGCTTGCTTCGGTACAGGTGATGAAAGCACCATGGATCGCGTTTTAGCATACGTCAAAGGGAGACAGAAAGTTTATTGTAGGTATTATCGTGAAGATGATATTCTTTGATTCATTAAATCCCTACCCTAAATCTAATTTCTTGAAACCTTTTTACACCTTTTAGTGTTTAATACGCTGCTTTTATTCTCTTAACAGCTTATTTTAGACGTAATAACGATAAGAGATTTTTCCCACTTCGTGACGGGCGTAACCAGAGTATTGTACATACCACCCATACAAATCATTTTAATGTTTCACTGTGAGTCATATTTCAGTACAATTGTAAAGGAATTCAGAAACATTATTAGTGAGTAAGGCATTATGAAATATTATTATGTCTATTAATAGACTTCAACCGAAGTAATAATTCAACTCGCTGCACTGCGAATGTCCATTGGTTAAGTTGCACAAGTTTAAAGCCTATTTTTTTCGCTTTTTTCTCCCTGACTGGCGTTTTCAGAATTAACCTGTTCTACCCAAACGGTACCAAAGATAGAGACGTTGGCTTGCATTTTTCCCTCTGGACGTAATGCATAAATAAGTGTTTTCATCAATTTAGGAACAAAAAGAAAACGTTTCATACAGCATAAAATATAGTGAAGAGGTGTACCTCTGCCAGAACTTACTACGAAGGCACGAATGATGAATACTTCCCGAAGATATGTGCCAGTGCTACCCACTATAGCTGTTAGCGTTCTAGGCTTGTGCAGTTGCACCAGAGATCTTATAAAGTGAAACGGAGAAGGTTGATGAATCAAAGTGATCGAATGTAGCAACAAGGCAATATATGGGCAGTGAGTTAACTGTGGTGTTCCAACTGCATATTAAAAGCAGAGAAAATGCAGGCCGACGTGACTATATGGCTCATTGTCTGTTCTTAGGATCGACCAGTTTGTGCCTCAAGACGCTGAAATGTTATTTTCTCTGTCAAATTTTCCAAGTGTCCTTTTTATGTTGCCATGACTATATGGCGTGCACGAAGTGCACTTGTGCAATAAAGGAACTATATTAGCTGAAACTTTACTCTAGATGTCATTCTGACTTTCTGAAGAAAACCGCCAATAAGACCATGGACAGAACACAATTGGACCAGTTTTGTTACTATGTCCATTGAGAAAAAGAAAGGACAATAATGGGTCTGGCCTGTTTCATATCATCCGAGTATTCTCCTTGATGTGAAAGAAGTCATAGAAATCATTAATTACAATAAGCGATTACAGATATCAAATCAAGAACCTGTTGGTTACTGGACAAACATACTCTTGCTGGGCCACTACTCTCATTCTAATTTGTTTATGTGGACCAATACACTAACTCATCAAATTATAAAATTCTAATATCAGTCATGTCATACTTATCGAGTTGTAATTTTGAACCCGATAAAACTTCAGATATCAATTGGACCCGTACAAGTCAATAGTTTCAAAGGCCATTTACTTAGTCATATTATTATCTAATCCCACTTTGTCTTAACATTTTATAAATATTTATTTAGTTCAAATTTACCATTTTAGTATAAGATTTAATCGATCAATTATCATAGTAAGTTTTCACTTTAGAAAAAAAATAGCGAACAATATATAATACTCGTAGAATGAAGTATTTCGATAACATTATATGAAAGGTATTAAAAAAATGGAACGTACTATTCGGGAAATCGTTATTTACTGTGGTTATCGCATTTATATGAAAAATATATATTTCTCCAGTTGCTACAATATTTATGAATATTTGTGACTGAAACATTACTCGAAGAAGCAATATAATATTTAGGTGAACGACTCATGTGGACAGTGCTCGAAGTTGGGGGCAAGAGGAGGCTCGCCGTGCCCTTACCTTTTTATTTTGGATTTGGCGTATCTCTTCTTAATGGGAGTTCATTGCCGTCACTAGGTGCAAGGGTACCCTTACCTTTTCTAGCCCACTTCAAGTACTGCATGTGGATCTCGATTTAACCAATTACACCAACTGTTTAGAGACGTCGTTACCTAGGTGTTTCGTTTTACATTAGTTTCCATGTTGAGTAAATTCACTGCAACAATAGGAAACTTGTCTTTCCAGAATTATTGATTCTGGCGTAGCAATGAAATTTAGCCATTCTGTCACTAATTAGGCATGCTGTCAATAGTTACTCTCAAGATAAGATTAGTAGATTACTTGAACTACGGAAATATATCTTACCACGGAGAATTTAAGTAAATATATCAAATATACTGTATTGGAACGTATAAATGAATGCAATATTTTTTATTTATTAGAGCTGATGCTTTTTTAATATATTAGGAAAATAGAAGTTATAAATTAATGTGATTTCTAAAAGAAATGATACATGAATTTAAAAATCCTAATTTAAAAAAAAATCATTATACAAATAGAATTTTAAAACAATTAACACAATTCTCAAAATAATTACAAGTAAAACTTATAGTTGAATGTGATTCATTAAATGTAGGAACTAGTAAAAGCGTCGTATCGTATATAATCTTCAAAACATATACAATGTAAGTGGAATCGTCATATGTATTATAATTTTTCAAATCGATACAGAATACCTGGAACTTTTAAATGTGATTCCTTATAATAATACAACTAGGAATTATAAATTCAATATGATCCTTAACTTAATATGATTCTTAAGATAAGCAAAACAGAAGTAGACTTCATAAATGCAATATTATTTTTAAAATATACACAATACCAGTGAAATGTGGAATATATGGTTTAAATGAATAACCAAAACCTACAAAACCGATTAGAATTTTGCTAAAATATGTGTGTGAGAGAGAAAGGAAACAAAAATTCAGGCGTTGAATCCTTAAAACTCATTAATCGAAAGAAAAGGCAAGATAAACACGGTCTAATTCAACAGGTATCTCAGTAATTACAATGTCATGCAATGTTCCACAAGACTTAGTCTTTCCGTTCTCCTTGATGCTTGGAAACTCAATCTCGCATTAGCTGAGATAAATTAAATTTAATAACATCATTTTCTTATACTGCTTCCTAATAGCAACTTGATGGCTTGTGTTGAATAGTCCCTTCATTAATCCGATATGAATCTCTGAAGATCTTTTTTTTTTCCTTGCATGTCTGTTATAACTATAGGTTGTTAAATTTATATTACAACGTATCATATATTTCCTCCTCCTGAAAATTTTGCACTTCCTTATACCTTAAATCTCTTTTCTCTCATGCAAGAACAATTAAAGAAATCTCATTATTCAAAATCAGTTAATCTTAATAGGGGCCAGGAAATGTAAAAGATTAAATTGCCTAGGGAGAATAAAGAGTAATTTCTCAATAGGTTAGATAGCTTTTAACGTTGAATGGATTTTAAAAATAATAATTGTAGAAGTACGTTAATTCAATATTTCGTACTTAAAAAAGTAAAAAAAAAATAGTTGATAGTTTTTCTTTCATAATGACGCGCAGAAAATATCGGAAGCTCATCAATGTAGAGTACGTAATTGTGGTGAACTACAAATTCGAATTATCAATTTATTTGCGGCCATCAAGCAACTTTGACTCAGGCCAAAGTAGGATAGGGAAGGGTATGTTGGAAAGACGTTATCTAGGACTTAATATGAAGGTATCATTCCGGTATTTTCCTAGTGTTACTAAGAATAAAAACTGGAAATTCTTAGTCAGGGTGGAGAATCGCTGGGATCGTTCCCAGAGCCTTGAAACTGCTAAGCTAACGCTCTACTAACTGAGTTACAGCCATTTGGAACATTGATCTTTCAGAAACATGAAATTTACGAGCAACATTTATCTGCAAGTATATCTCCGAACAAAGAATGATAATGATGATCACACTATTTTCATTAATATTAACAGAGTCAATTTAAAAATTCTTTTTCAGCTTAATTTACGAAGTTTTTTTTTTTACTACTTTAAATAAAATCTACAATCTTCAGAAGGTTTCATTCCCTGTTGGTATTTTAGAGAGACAGACAAACTGTCTTATTTTTTTTTACTTTTTTTGGTATAAATTATCGCCTATTAATCGTGGAATACAATTAGAACGCATCTAAATAATACTTTGATAGGACAGTTTCTACTTTCATGATAGCAAATTGCTTCCGATGTGCCAGCAGAAATTACTTGCGGTAGTAATTTTTAAATTACTTAAATTGATTTTGCTTGTGTTTTCTTATAATTTAGAAATTTCCAATAGTAGAAAATGGATATCAATTTTCGTATTCTAATTTTTTTAAAAAAATATGATTCATGGGGTGCAAATTTGGCTGCGGTATTAAATATTGTTGGACAAGAGGTGTTCAGGTGCAAAGACGCTGGGTGGAGTAAGAGTTACTTCTTTTTTATGTATCAGAGTCGTTACACTGGAACTTATGTAAATAAATAAATACGTTCTGTAGAACAGTACACAGAACACTTTCTCCACATCCTTGCTAGAATAGTTTTGAATTACTCTAAATATAATACACAAAGGAAATATAAAATCCATTTGTAAAAGTTGTATATTAACATTCTTACAGTCAAACAAAAATTAACATTATATTGCAATATATAAAAGTAATATGTATTTTATATCAACGAAATTCTCCGTCCATTCTATACTACTTACAGTTAGGAAATTACTGTTTCAGTAGTAGATTAAAGGAAAAGCTTTTAAGGCATTCTTTCTCCATTAAAAAGAAATATCGAATGATTTATTTCACTCTGAAATGGCCAGAGTTAACATTATAAAGGGACTTTCACTTAATTTATCTTTCTTATCCCTGAGTTATTTACAAGAGAAGCGATTTGCTTGCATGGAAGTATTTCTTTTTTCCAACATATGCCACTGAATTTTATATTGTGTAAGGGTAACAAAGAATCTAATACAGTGCCAACTAAAACACTTGTGTACTTATTTTGTGTGCAAAAAAATATACAGGAGGTACCAGCAGTTTATCTTCTTTTTCTGAATAACAATTGTGTACTGTTAGTGTACTTCTTTTCTTCAAACTTACTTATTTTACAGTTGTTGTTTCCATTTTGTTTATCTTGTGTTTGATAAAATTAGGTTTGCTTGCTTTTCCAATAGTTCTTCTTAAATCTATAGCGAAGAAATATAAAGAGATCATCTGCCAGTTGATTCAGGATATATACTTATTCCAATCAACAAGTTTACTTCTTTTCTAAGAAACAAGGATCCGGATCCTTGATTTTTAAATCTATTCTGTAGAAGACTCGTTTATTTACATCTTTCCACATTTAAAGTGTAGAGATGTGAGCGACAATTGACTCATTTTATGTATTCAATACATATACAATAACTGCAGTTTCTTATACAGTGTGTGTGTGTATAAATGTGTTACAACTATTGTAGTTATTTATTTATGAATGCAGTTTGTTTTCATGTATAACAGTTATGTATTTGCTGATTCCAAAGTGATTTCGGGTCTCGATGTGGCTATTCAGTCACCAGTATTTCAATAAAAGAATTCGTTATCATTTAAGGCATGGAATGGAAGAAACTATGTTCATCTCATTTACAGTATACTATCTACAGGTGGCGAAATTTCTATGTAATCTTTACAATATTTAGAATTTTTTGAAAGGAGCTTTGATTCTAATAATGTGTGATGAAAATAATCAATAACAATTGTAATACAAGTCTTTGTTTGTATATTTCTCTTTTCCATTTTTCTTGGCCTTTTTCTTCTTTAGGAACAATGTAATTTCAGCTGGTCACTGTCTGTTTCTTCGGCTGGGTACTCATAGAACTTAAGGGGTCGTATCCACATTCTATAAGAAGTAAATTCTGTAAGGATTTGTTCATGGATTAATATTATTTACTAAATCGTCGTTGTAACTAAAATGAATATCAACGATTTGAGAGCTTAGTTATCAAACATGGACAACGTCTTCACAGATTATATTTTTTTTTTATTAAAAAAAAACAAAGTAGGGAGATTGGATTTCGTACCATGTGTGAATTTTATATGATTTCCATACAAAGTTTTAACACAATGTATTGGATCAACACTTTTCTCCGAATACGAGGTTTGTTATACTGAAATTTTAAAAACGTGCCGCACCCATGTACTGAATATAATTAATTAAAATTCGAGTTACTGGTCTCCCACCAAGCACCTCCCCAGGTGGCGGATAGGGGAATGCCGAGCAGATATACTGGGTACCGGAAATATTCCGGAGCGGACCAAAACAAGTACTGCTGCCTTGCAATTAGTAGAGGGATGTGCAAAGCCTATAGGGGAAGATAACCCGGAATAAAAAATATCGTGGTGATGGGATGCAGCATCACCATTACCACTCTGAGGCTGAAGATGATTGGAAAAGCTCAGAGATGGACAGAGGACATCTTGAATGTCTTCTTTTACTGCGAGGTCGTAAAGCTGACAACGCTACACCGTTAAATCATGTTAAGAAATAGCAACAGATGTTTCTTGGATTCTCCTGGGGTAAAATATTGCGGAGGTAAGCTAGTGCCTCATTTGGATCTCCGGGCGGGGACTGTTTAGCGGGTTCCAAGAACCGGATTAAGAAAGATCTTAGAAAAGGAACGTGGAACGTACGATCGTTACACAAAACGGGAGCTCTTCAGGTGGCGGTATGAGAGAGCGAGAAGTAAGAGCTGGAAATACTAGCGATACAACAAGTCCGGTGGGAGGGTCAATATAGCATCCGACAGGGAAAGTACACTTTCTACTATGGGGGAACACAGTCTCACGATTTTGGAACAAGATTCCTCATTAAAAAAAGTATCCTTCCGGAGGTTCAGAATATAGAGTTCGTAAACGAAAGACTATCGTATGTTACGATACGTTCCCGATGGTGTAATACGGTTTTAATAAATGGCTATGCTCCGACGGAGCAGGTTAATCATAACGACAAAGATACATTTTACGAGGAGCTAGAAAGATTGCTTGACCGATTACCGAAATATAATACGAAACTTGTGTTGGGTGATTTCAACGCTATGGTAGGTAGGGAGGAAAAATATACATCTACTATAGACAAATGCAACCTTCACGAAAAGACCAACAACAATGGAGAAAGACTGATAACTTTTGCGATCTCGAAAACTTACTAGTAAAGAGCATATACTTCCAGTACAAAGACATACACAAGTACACATAAGTATATCCGGATGGCAAAACGATCAACCAGATCGATCACGAATTAGTAGATAAAAGAAGATACACCAATTTAATGGATGCTAGGTGTTACAGAGGAGTGGAAGGTAACTCCGACCATCAGTTAATGATCACAAAAATGTGGAAAAGTTATGCATTGCAAACAGAGAAAGCAAAGGATCAAAACAACTTAAATTCGAAATTAAACGATTAATCCAAGCGTAGAAGCAGACTACCAACTCGAAATCTCAAATAGGTTCGAAAGCTTAGCCGACTCGAGTAATAATAATGATGATATTAATAATGAAATTGAAGGCGTCGGAGGCAATTTGTGATACAGTGAAGGGCGCAGCGAAGGAACGTGTAGATGAGAAGAAACGCCAGAAACACAAGATTTAGTTTCATGAAGAATGCCCCAAACTTCATGAGAAATGAAAACAAGGAAGGAAGCGATGGCTACGTAATAAAAGCGAAGCAAATGCCAACCACTACAGTAGCACGAGACGCAACGGCACGCGCGGGTTCAGAAACAAAAA
>JAGDQP010012731.1:25900-49529 GCA_022664845.1 Lepisma saccharinum
ATAAATTACGGGTGTTTGAAAATTATATTTTGAGAAAGATATACGGGCCGAAACGGGACGAAATGACTGGGGAATGGAGGAGACTGCATATTGAAAAACTCCACGTACTGTATGACTCACCTGATGTTGTAAGAATAATGAAATCGCGAAGACTAAGATGGGCAGGTCATGTAGCTCAGATGAAAAAAAAACGAAGGTTGGAAGTATGGAAGGAAAGAGACCGTTGGGAAGACTGAGACGAGGTTGGGAGGACAATATTAGAAGGGATCTTCGAGAAGTAGGTGTTTGTGATGAAAACTGGCTTATCTTGCCCAGGATAGTTCCCGATGGCGAACGTTAGTTACTACGGCGATGAACTTGCGATTTCCGCAAGCCATAGAGTAAGTAAGTAAGTAAGTAAGTAATTCAAAGCACAAAAAAAACGTCGCTCCTGGCTCCAGAAAAATTAAAGAGTTCAGATGTGAATCGAATTGGATCTTTGCAACACTTTTCTCTTTCAGAATCGTATGGGTCGTGGAGCCGCCAAGAAAAGATGCTGTTATGAAATCGGTATGAAATTCATATCCTTGTCAGGCAAGAACGAAGAAAATGCTGTAATTTTCTTATAGTAAGAGCTATATGAAATCACGTAAGACCTTATAATTTTGTAAAATTCGAGTCTATGGTTAAATGTACAAAAATAAACTTTAAAGTGAGAAACGTTTGTCTTTACTAGGCGCAGAAACAAATTAATATATTTTAAAATTTTTTGGTATGAAGGTACTCCTTGGTCACCGCAAGATTTTAGTGATATCAATTTGATGATACAGTTAACAATAATCGATCGAGATGATGAACCATCAAAAAACGTTCACTTTATTGTTTATAACATTGAAATAAATAAATTATTTCCATTTATAATTTAAAACAATAATGAATTGATTTGAATAAATATTGTAAATATTTTTTTATTCAAATAGGCCTACTAGTTGATGCAAACCAGAAATAATAAGTTAATTTAATTAACTAAGATTTGAAGAAACTGTAATACATAAAGTATGGCTAACTGGTACTACTACTAATAATAATAGTAGTATTTATAGTAGTAGTAGTAACAGCAGTATTTATAGTAGTAGTAACCGTAGTAGTAATATTAGTTGCAGTAGTAGTAGTTATTGTTGATGATGTAGTAGCATTAGCAGTAGTAGAACTGTTAGTGATGCCAACATATATTATTCACTCCGCACCAACGAACGGGCAAAGTAGTTAGCTTTTAATATACTAAGAAATTTATCACTAGTTTTGGTTAACAGCAACTTGTGGGGACATATACTTTGTATTAACCTTTAGCTACCATCATTTCTATAGAAAGTCGTATTCATCCACATTTGAATCAGCTACATCATCACGTGCATAGGATTTGGTAGTATCACGTGGTAACTTAATTAGTAGGGTACTAGATCAGCAATCGGAAGATCAGCGGCTGCTAAAATCCTCGCTAAAATGGCGCCCAGAGCTTACTGTACATTTCTTTAATATGCTGTAGTTTCATGTGTTATCCACAATTGATACCGAGATAACTCAAAATTTTGAATTTACCCGCTCCCTTGGTCTAGTGGTTACTGGAACCTCTGAGTTTGGATTGACACCGAAAAGGTACTCAGGTTTCACCGGCGATTATGGCGATGGTCTTTCACGATGCCCCTCAATTTCACCAGACGAATGCCGATATTGTGTCTAGAGAAATGCCCTACTGCTCTTCTATAATAGCCCTGAAGAGTGCTTGGCGTGGGACTATGAACTTAGATCGTACCTGCGTGCGTGCCTGTCATATAGATGTAAGTTTTGTAATAGGATATTAGAAGTTAATTTGTATATAACGTGTAATTTAATTCTCTTCTCATAACAAACAAGTGGGGGGGGGGGGGAAGATCGTCATTAGTCATTCACAAGAAGGGTAAAAAATCTTCAAGTGAGTTTCTTTACATGTGCTGTTCTCAATATGTGTCCCAGTTTTTGTCTTCTTCCCAATTTCCTCTTTCATACTTTGCTTCTTTCACTTCATTTTTTTTCTTCAAAAGAAGTAAATAGAAAGAAAGAAGGAGAGAGAGAGAGAGAGAGAGAGAGAGAAGCAAGAAATCGCATTATCAAGAAGAGCATTTTCACAGTTGCGATTTGCTTCAGTTACGCAATGACCACAGCGTGACATCCATATCGCAGGGATCTCGATAGTAATACTTGCAGAGGAGGAATTTTGAGAAAGTTGCTGCCATTCGTTCTGCCGTTGGAAAGAAAAATCACATAACGCATGCGTGAAATTGAAGACAAAAAGGAAACAATAATGGATGTGAAGGCGGCTTTGGTTGGACACAATAGATTAGGAAAAAAAAGATTCGCGAAATCAGTAGGAAATTATGATATACTTGTTCATTTACAAGAATTCACTGATGCGAGAAACGAGATATTGCTTTTAAAAAAAAGTAAGGTGCTATAGTAATCAGATTTAGTTAATAGGGCGATGTGCGATATAGTATATGATTCCGACCCACTTGTTTCACAAGAGTTATTGCCAAATTATGACCGACTTAAAAAGAAGACCATGATGATAAATAATCTTGCTACAATTACGTCCCTTCTTGAGTTAAGAGGTGCAGAGTTTCAAGAACGAGGTAGTCCAAAGTGCCACGAAGATTATAGAACAATAGAAATAGAAATGGATTTTAAATTTTCATTTAACTGACTCTTATTTCGTAATCAGAAATATTTTCGTATGTTACAAAATTTATAATTTTAATAGGTACATCTACAATGCTTAGCAATTGATATCTCTTTTGGAAAAAAAAAATGAAATGCTACCCGCACTTTACTGCGCTCGGAGATTAATGGTAACAGAATACACGAAAGTTTGCCTGAAATAAGCTTATTCGCATAACAGCATGGTTAAGCGGGTTACACAAATGTGCATCTTTGATATGGAATGTTCACAATGGAATTCAGTGGTCGCTATTACCTCAAAATGCAGAACATCGATTTCAAAGTGAAATTTTAAAACTTCATCTGGGACAAGGCTTTTATCATTGTGCTAAAAGTATTAGCTTTAGTGGAGGAACGCATATATTTTCTTTTATCTTACGTAAAGACTATGGCTTATGAATGAGTTGTAAAGTTAACATGTATTAATTTACTTATTCACGGGTAATGTCGAAATATTTGGCCCAATTTCACCTCATATGGATTACAGTCCTGTGTATAGTATCTGAGTAAGCTGTGCTGAAAATTCAAGAGCGTATCTGCTCTATGGACCTTCAAAACATTAATCTGGTTTCGGACTGAAACAAAATAGTTGGAAGGAAATTGTCAGAATCGTGGAATTCAGCAGGATGCATATTGAACGTTCCTGGAATAACAAGAGATATAGTTAATCAAACATAACATGAAAACTTTGCAACTAATAAAATTTGTTAGAATTAATATTTCGCAATCATAAATTAAGATTCCAAGCACTCTATCGTAGAAAAGATATGCAAAAGAACTGGACAGTGGTCTGGAGATAAGCTGGAGAACAGTATTTTTTTTAATTCAGAAGAATGTCATAGGACAGGGATATTTATTTTAAAAGGACGAACATTCGGGTTTTACAAACCATCATGTTGAAACTTTAAATCGATGACAGTAGTTAATATTCTTTATTAATATTGATGTACTTTATTAAAACAATATTTGCAGCTAAGGTGGTTGAAACTTTAATATATTTCGAAAGTCAGTAGATTACAGGAGAAAGAAACATTAATTCAAGATTAATAAAATTATTTAACATTAATTTATAATAGTTGTTGAAATATGTTTTCTGTAACAGATTGATATCAGCTTTGTACTATACAATTCATATTGTCTAGTTCCGTATTTCCAACTATTATTATGTTACATGATGTTAAATCTGCCTACTAAATGTTCCGTTGTTTGGGTCGAGATAGAGATCCAATTATGTTTATTGCTGTGATTGAAAATGACAAAGGACATGTATTTTACTATTGCTTCAGATAAATTATATTATGTCATTTATATTCAGTGAAAACAGAGTTTTACTCTACCACGAAAACAGTCCACGTGGGTGTAAAATAATATTCCCCAACACTGCACCCTAAATACGAGTACAGTACCCACTATTTAAAAGATACAAAACGGGGTGGGTGGGTTGTACCCTTTATTTTATCAGGTACCTGGTACTTAAGAGTTAGAATGGTGCAAATATATTTCATAGGTACAAAACCTCCTAATTTTAACGTTCTGATCGCGGTAGTAATCCACACCGTCGAAAGAAAGAAACGAAAGTATAATATATGACCGCACCTAACCCTACCTAACCTCCACTAACCCATGGCCACTAATTTAAGATAATCTACTAAAATGCAAGAAAGCAATTGTTAATAACAAATATGAACAGATAGAACTGTATTTTGAAAGAAAATGAAACGAAAAAAATTGCTTACCCCCGCCGGGACTCGAACCCGGGTTCTTTCATTCATCAAGCCGACGTCTTAACCACTTATCCACGGCAGAACTTGCAAACAGTGTCTTTGATGTTGTATTTACACTGCACGTGTGTTACTTCCACGGATTATCGTAGGATAGTTCAAATGGTTATACTATTAATCACATTCGTAGATAAATTGCGCAACTATGTGAAACTGATGCCGTATTCTTTTGTAAATGTAGTGAAAAGATGGGTAACAACGCTAGGAGATGTCATTCGCGCATGGATTACTGGTGCGACCGACAACTGTTCAACATCTTGTTCAGAAAATTGATGTCCGATTTTTTTTATGGGTACCACTTACTTATATTAATATCATGGGTACCGTGAGTACCTTCTATTAATATAATGGGTTCCCTCTTGCTAATTCACTGTACCTATAATACCTTTATTTGTAAGTCGTAACTTCTGCTGTACCCATTAATTCATGGGTACGTACATGCCATGGATACGTTGTGTATCTATAATTGTTGTCGGTACATTCAATTATCATGGGTACATTAACGAATTACCTTCTATATCTTGGGTACCAGATGCAGAATCATGGGTAATGTTTTTACAGTGTAGCAGTTTATGAGAGTTTTACTGTACCAAATTGATGTAACGTGATAGCTAGATCTTTGACTGTTTCTTAGTTTTGTAATCTAAATTAATTAATTACGTACTGAATTATTATTATTATTATTATTGCTAAAGTTCTATGTATCATACAACCAAGTAATTCAGAATTTATCTATATGTGCCGAGTGAAAGCTACTGATATTTACGTTCTTCTTTCATTGTTGTCTGGTTTTTGTGATTAATATTCAATGAGTTGTTTTACATGACTTTATATATCTTCCGAACATCCCTCAGCTGTCACAAAAAAAGTACAATAACGAACAACAATTAAAAATGAAGAGTCATATGTTTGTTATCATAAAACTCGCACGTGCACGCATATACGGCAGTTTTGATTATTAGAGCATAACAATTCCTTGCTAATTATTGCCCTTTTTTTTACAATTATGTTTTCTACGCAAGCGTCCGAAAAAGGTGGAAATTACTGCACATCCTTCTACATTAATGATAACACTAAAGATTTACACTAATGGTACACAGAATATGTTTGAAGTGTAATATAAAGCGTATTTAACAAAAAATTAATATGAATATTGTTCTCACTTGTACCGTTAAGCATGCATACCTCAAGCATGTAAACAAAGAAACAGCACATGTTAATTATTTACATGGTGATTAATGAGAAATTTGTCGTATGAAAGTTAAATGTATATTGTAAGGTTAAGATATCTGTAAATAAAGTAGAGTCATATTGATGGAAACGAGGATCAAAGTACGAAATTTCCACAATATAGTAATAAAGGGCTAAAATACACGTTTCCTTATTAATACACTGTTTTGTTCTTCCAAAATAGAAAATCTTCCCATATCGCATTGCTAATTCATCTTTGTGTACAGTTACATTTCGATTATTCTTGGAAACAACTCTTTTCTTATATAGTTAAGCTGTACTCATGTGAATGACTTCTTTGCCATATTGGTCGGCTTTCTAGATTCTTAAACCATAACACTGAAATAAAGAAAAATATTTCAGTTTTAAAAGGTACTGATGAAAATCCCAATTGACACCTCCTGGTGTTTCTCTTACAATTTAGTTGAAATATTTCAGAACCCACAAATATTTCAGTACCCAAACCTCCACGAGCTACAAATTTCTCGACGAAAACAGAAACCTCGAATATTTGAATCGGTTGGATTTTCGTAAATACTAGAGTGGTTGCTTTCATACACTGGCTATTGTGTTCTTCATTTCTGTTGTGTTTTCAAAATTTTTGAAAAATACACGACTACAATAAATAGTAATTAAGTAATAGCTATACCTAGGCAGTAATCAAAATCACTTATGGTCCGGCAAAAGCCCCAACTCGTTTAAATCAATATCTTTGAACAATTCATAGAAAATTAATTTAAACCTCTTCAACCTACACACTAGCTTAACCGTTATCATAGCAGGAATTATATCGCGAAGTTTTGTCATAGCTAAAATCGTTAGTCACCTATCTTTCGTAGGAATTATACTGCAGGACAGAACGACTAGGAAAGCACAAAAATGAGATTGATGCGTAGGTTAACATCGCCAAAGGAAGTTGAGGTTGTGTATCAATTTATGTTATAACATTATCAAACACACTTAAATTTCACGACTTGCTAGTTTGCGAAAAAAATTGGTAATGATAAGCATAACAAAGGTGTTTGGAAAAGAATTGTAGTTTTTCGTTGGTAGCAAAGTGTGAACAGTTCTAATAAGCGATGTAGTCTCGAATTTAAGAATGTTAGCCATTTTTCGAGACTTATTGCATTGATTTACCATATATGACTTTTTTTTATTAGTTTTGGAACGGAATAACATTGTACTTAGGAATTTGATCCTTAGAGTATTCATTGTTGGTTTATTATGCTCTTATACGATGCTGCACATGTATATCTTAAGCAGAAGAATATACAGAAAAATCTAATTGATATCAAGATTATTTCAGTTTACTTTTTAATTTTGAACAAGTATCTCCAAAAACAAAAGAAACTTGAAATATGCTATATTAAACGAGCTTTATAATTACAAATGATGTTATTTGAATAAAGGAGTGCATTAAAATAATTACTTCCCTTGTTCTTTGAGAGAAAGTACGAAAAAAAATCATTTACACTGATTTTATGTTAATATTTTTTTTATCTAAACTATTGTCAACGAGCTCTCGTGGTCAATTACTTATCATCGCTGACTTCAGATAAGTAGTGGGGAAATTGTGTGAATTTGAGTCCCGTTCATGCCCATCATCCTCATTGAAATTTTCCAGAATGTTCTTTGGTTTCACGACGCAAATTCCAGAATGGTATGTAGAATATAAACCCTGGCAGGTACCTTTCCTATCCTTGCTCCCGGAAAAGTGTTCACCAAGGGAAGTCATCCTTGCACTTCAGCCTCGTGTCTATCCAGTCAATGTAAATTAGTTTAAAAAATGATCTTGTATCATTAACTATTTTGTAAATATATATAGTTATATTCAATATGTTTATAGTTATACTATATCAATATATAGTTATATTTAAATTGTTCAAGTTATAATTTTCCTCTGTTTTAATTATCGCTGTTCAAGGAGAAATATAATTATTTTCTTCATTCCTTTGAACTTAACCTTTTTCATTATTGATGTTGAACTTAAATCCTCTTTATATTTTGACTTGATGACTTCTAACCAAATACAATGGACAACACTTTTGATGGTTGGTAATTTTTGTTTTCAGGCAATCGGCAAAGTAAAAATACGAAAATATTGTTTATTTTCACAGTACCCACTCCTGAAATTAAGAATATATTTCTTACCGTATAGTTTCTGATAATTGTAGCTTATTCAGGTCTAGAAACTTAAACTCATGTTCATTGTTTAACTTTACGCCCATCAAATATAATATATAACCTATATGTGTATAAATCTCAGCCCTATAAAAACGTTGTACGCTTTTTTTTAGGTAGGGAAATTATCAACCATCGCTGAGTAAACGTTGACTAAGGACATACATTGACCAAAGGTATATAATTATCTAAAACGACTCTCCTACTTAATACACTCTACTAATGTTTATAACTATGCACTTGGAGAAATCAATAAAGAAATAGACTTACAATAGTCACAATTATGGTATATTTTTTCCTTTCGCAAATTCTTTAGAAAATTATAGTATTTTAAGTTGGAATTAAATGTATTCGTGGTCTTCAGATATCTCTGGCTCAGGTCGGGATGAGATACAGGAGAGGATGGCGAAGATAGCGGCTAGGGTCTTGCTTAAGGTACCATCCCGGTATTCGCCTGTTGAAAATGAGGGGAAACCATGGAAAAACTCACTAAAGGTAGTCGACCGCTGGGTTTCCCGCACACCTACTTGCCAATCCAAAAATCGCGACGTTACCACCTGTTCTAGGAAGGCTGAATTTATGAAGTTCGATTTTTATAATTTTATTCGCATATGACCTTTAAATGGCAGTATAATACTATACAAATAATATATCATTAATCTGTACGTTTCTAATTTTTAATCCACATCTTTTTGTCAATGGTCAGATTTTCATCTGTTAGTTTTGAAACAATATTGTGTACTCTCTGTTGGGTGGGAGGTGGATTGTTTACTAGAAATTACTGAAAAGTGAAGAACAGCAAAGAGAAGTATTGAACATTGAAATCAGAATATTCATTCAAAGATTTGTTTTCACAATTTAAATATCGCTCAATCTTCCTGTTCGGACGAATTTTGTCGCGAATATTTTCATGAAACGTTTCCTCCCTTCCCCCTCTAAAAAATTCCTCTTGTTTATTCATGAAGGAAACAGTGCAAAAGAGGCTGTTGAAGAGAAAAGAATATTTTTATCTATTTTCTTAAAATTACTAGTCAGAAATTCGTTCGTAAAATAATAAAATTCTGCCCATTATCTTATGTATCACATCAAAAGAGAGAGATGGTTACCTGCACGTGGAAAATCTTGAGTAGAAACTTTCAGGATGTCTTCCGGATTTTCACAAGCAAACAAGTGAACAGAAAATGCACTTCTTTGTTTTTCCTTTCACAATACTCATATAATTAAGAGTTGTTTCCTATAGCTTCTACGTACTACTCAACTCATCTAAAACTCATAAACACTTCTTTACTGTATACTACGTATTATATCAATGGCAAACAGTTTCCACGACAGGACGCTTCATATCGTAACAGCCTTGCAGAGCTTGTTCAATCGCTATAATTGTCAACAAAAAGATGAAGAAAGCGGCATTTCTCACTACTCACCCCAAAGCAAACCCTAATAAAAAGCCGAAGATATAAAACTTCTTAAGAACCCAGAACCTTTCTTCCCAGATTCTTTGAGTAAAAGAGAATTATATCATAATCATATTTTGAAAATAAATATTTGTATCTACCATTTAAATAGTATGTAATAAGGAAACCGCTAAATTTTTATTTATGTAGTATTTCAAGACAATATATCTGAAGTCTCATCCGCCTTTGACTTTGTATTGTCTAACTTGTTAATTTCCCTCATATTTAAAGGGAAGGTATTTTAACACAAATTCAATTGAATCTTTATGCAAAAAGTACTTTTAAGCTACTTAAACTGGTACAATGTGTGAGCATGCGCATTTATGAATGATCATGATTGCGTCGTCGGCCTATCAAGTTGTACGATAGCTTCTCTAGTTCACTCCATGTGGCTTGGATGAGGACTGCAGGTACATTCAGGTTAATTTAAAAGGACCGGTGGAAAATACTGAACTTTCGAAAACTTGCATATGCTGGCGGCACTGAGCCAATATTACATGAGAAGCCGAACTTTTATATTGTATATATTCAATCTACATCGATACAAACAGAATGCGCAATTTTGTCGAACTTAGAAATTTCGTATTGGTCATTTTCTGTGAATGTGAATATGCAATTTGGGGTGAAAAAATTTTGTTCCTGTAATTATTTTTGTAGCACTTGTTGTCAGTCTTGGAGAGAACAACGTGCTTACCGGTTTTCAAAAATATTATTGTATTCAGTTTTATTACTATCTTTCGAAATTTCGAACACTTAAACCAGAAATAACATATTTCTGAGCTTTAAGCTAAAAGTTCTAATTTTCCTCCTAAGCGAATAAAAGATTGGCAATGAAGGTTTTCAAATAAATATTAAGCTTAATAAGCTTGCTGCAAACTTGTCACATGATCTCATTCAAAATTACCGTACATTTTAATAACCACGTGAGATCCTTCATTAAACCTTAGCTACATGTTAATGCAAAAATGCTGTAAGTTTAAATCCGATTTCCTCTGTGTTTAGAAGAAATTATGGGGAGATAACAGAAAAAAGGAAGCTACTAAAGATTTATTAAAATGTTTCAACAATAAACTAAATAAAACAAAATTTCATTAGAATTTAATGGTGAAACGAAGCTGTAGCTATTACGAATATCTTTTAAACTAATTTTCAAAGCAAAGAAATATCACTATGAGGAGTTGGTTATTGGGAATCTCAATTCAGTTCAGTTTCTTTTATTGAGTACGACAGTATCACAAAATAATAGAAAGTAACAAATGAAAGTGTATACTGAAGTTAGAAATTATTTATTAGTATCTTACTTCAGATCATTTAAATAATAATAATAATAATAATAATAAGGTAACGCTATTCCCTGTGCGATACGCACGCGCCTTGAACGGCACATGGGTAATGTGGAGGTAGCACTCCACATATTCTCGACGTACGGCATGAAGTGAAGTAAGATGTTCAGTCCCACGCTCGACCACCTTTACCTTTCCAAGGTGCCCAGGAGTACCAAGGACACTCTGGTACTCAATCTGTTAGGAGGCTGAATGCACCTCAGAGTGCCAGGCATGGGAACACTGCGAGAAAAGTCTCCAGTGTTCTTGCCGGGATTTGAACCCGGGCCCGATTTGTAGTCAGACGCGCTACCACCTGAGCCACGGTGACTCTTAATAATAATAATATGTATTATAATTATTATCATACGATTACACATATTGGTGTACTACCTTTAAACTTTGGAGCAAGGAAGAAAAAATATAGACATTAATTCCTGGCCAAGATTTTGGATAATACAACTCAGAGCAATTATTTATTGAAAATCTCAGTTTTATTATACTCTTGTACGACACTCAAAAGCTCAAGCTGGTACCTTTGATAAAGGTGCCATACTTTTAAGTCAAATAATAATCAGTAATTATAACGAATAGTAAATCACCTCTACATTTGTCATTATGTTATTAAATTATTATTAGTGATAGTAGTACTATAATATTTGTAAAGTGTTTCTCATATCGTATGCAAATGATTTTAAGTTATTAGTAAAGATCTACAATATAATCTGTGTTTCTGCAACGACGCATTGAAAATGTAGAATGGAGTCTAGTCAGTCAAATGAAGACAATGTTGTTAAAAGCAAATTTGTTAGTTACTCCACGAAAACCAGTTGCTTTGTTAATAAGTACAGTGTATTCATCGCTAATATTGTCAAAGTGCATAATAGGGACCATGGAATAATATTTGACAATAAGTAAGCATTTACTATTCATATTGATGCTTTACCATTTGAGCCAAGATATAATTGTTTTTCATATTTAATGAAAGAAGGAAAATATCGAGATTTTCCACCTTAATCATGTTATATCAAGCTCCCATTAGATCCAAGCTAGAGTGCGCTGGCATAATGTAGTACCTCTCTACTAAAGCAATCGAAGATGAAGTAGTGATCCCTGATACCATCCAAGAATGTTTTATAAATTTGCTGTTTTAAAGTTATATTTCTGTATTACTTTTATACTTATGATTACTAGTGTGTCTATTTTAGACAAGAACCTTTGTACAGTAGGAGGAACATGAATGATCAAAGGTCTATTTATAATTTATTCAAAATAATATAAGATTCCGAGTACCTTCTCATTTCTTTAGAAAATTCAAATTGTTAGAATCTTATAACTTGTTTAATGGCAGCCTAAAAGGAATGACAACGAAACTTGATTTCTACTGGGAAGATTTAATGATAAAACACTCGTTTGCCTGTCCTTGTATGGATGATTTATTCTCATTTTACTTTTCTTTCAATTTTTAGCGGCCACTGGTTCTAACATCGAAATTTTATGATTTTCCCTTTCTTTTCTTTCGACTATATCCAATCATAATTCGTTTACATCTTAGTGTATTTTAAATTTATGTTTGTGCTATTGTTTCTATTATGGTATTACTACCTCGTACAATGTAATATATAAACATTAAATCTGTTCAAGACATTGTAATATAGAAGTTATTATTGTAACTTTAATGTTCAATTAGAAATAACGAAACATACGAGAAAATTAATAGATTACATTCTTAATCAATGGAACGATATCAACAGAATTTCAATGTTTATTGTACAAATTGTTAGTAAGAACTAAGTTAGAATATGCCGTAATTATATGGTGTGCTATGACCACAACAAACACAGAAGCAACTTTATATTTGCAAAGGTATCCTAAAATATAGGTATTATGGTTTAAGTGAGGATTATATTACTTGTATTACAAAATATTAATATTTGTTCTTTTATTGTAACCTTGAATATTGATTCATCAGGATAAGGAATATAGGCAAACGATTGACTGTATTGTACTGTGAAACAAAATACAATTGATTTTCGAGCTTCTACAAACAATTTTAGAAAATATACTTGTTTAGACTCAGGTGATAATACAGACGCACTATAACTCGAATGGCCATGAATTAAAATAAACTATAAATAATTACACTCTTAATAAACCAGGTCTATTAGAATAGTAAAGTATTAATTTAACTCCGTATCAATGTACATATGAAATGTATATAAACTTTTATACTGTAGTAACTAATTAGTATAAACTCTAAATAGCTCTTATTTAACTCTTAAGGCACATATACTTTATTTTCTGTACTTATCTGTACATTTTAAGCATTAGTTTATAATATTAAAGTGTAAAAATTTTCTGTCATTTGTTTCTCTTATTCCTTAATTAATTAATTATACCGGTACTTACTTCTTTTATCTATTATGTGTCTTCCGTTAGAAATTATAGATGTTTGTATCCTGTTCATGGCACTATAATAAAGAATTATTATTATTGTTATTGGTTGAAGAAAGCAGTTCGCTACATTTCATGCAAATTAACTTCTAAGGATCTCTTCATTTTACAATATGTTTACATCTTTCCCTTTATTTTATATTAATTGTTGTAAAAAAAATAATAGTTCACTTCCCACACAGAATGATAGATGATTTCAGCCGAATGTTAAATGGCACCCTACAAACTCAGTACCCAGAACTAATAGTTCCGTTAGCACACTCGCTCTTGATATCTCTCTCTTTGCGGGCTACCTTGATATGCTTATGTTTGAACTACATATTTCGCACACAATATAAGCAGCTATGAATTGTATTTCAAGTTATTTTAACATTAACTGTTTTAAATAAGATTAAATGATCGAAATCAAAAAATAGATTATAATACTTTGTGCAACTTGTATTGCACCTTGATATAGCTATCATCATAATGATTAATTTAATAAAAATGTTTTTTTTTTTAAGTTTCATACAATATTTATTAAGAAGTGTAATATTGTCCTGGTATTTACTGCAATGTCGTAGTCTCAACAATTGGTCATACCTTAATCATTTGAGGATAACACGTCGCCATTCTTTGTCAAACCAACTAAGTATGTTTCCTCTTTTTTTATAAAAGTAGGAGCTTGATTATGAATATTAATGCGCCATACTCTGCACATCAACAAAAGAAATATATGTATTTAAGGTATATGTACGCTATTTAATTTTAAAGGAAACATATATATATAACTTGGCAAGTAAGTGTAAATAATCTTACAGATTTTTTATTAACTAACTTTCCCTTTAATACCATAAATTTGGATACGAAGGTCTCTTTTCTCTTCTTTCTTTTTCCTCTAAAGTTTGTGCCTACCCAGCCTCTTGTATCTTTCAAGCTTGAGGAAGACAAATTTAAAGTTTAAATTGTTTTCAAATAAATTTAGTTACTGCAGGAGGATTCATTTGGAAAACGTTAATAATACAACTAAAGAAATTAACATGAGAACGTTATTCTAACTTAATCACTTCCTCAACTTTATTGTTTTTGTATTTTGTTGAACATTCTTCAGGACGATTTTCTCAAAATCCAAGTTCTGGACTACTAAAATCTTTGTTTGCGAAATTTTTTCGTATATTTTAAACTTATGAACTTTACAGTGTTTAAAGTACCAGCAAATTATTTTATTCTGTGTTTAAAAGGGAAAAGAAAGATATCGTCTGTGTGAGTCATCTGAAAAATAAAGATATCTTCTCTGTGTTCGTCGTGCAAGGAAACTAAAAAAAGCTCAATGAGATATTCTGCTTATGGAGAACTCAAACCTGCGCTTAACATCTTTGTAACGCTCGTCAACCTCTGCTATTACACCACGGGAACTTCATCTCCTTTCTTCCTATTTTACCAGTCACCTGCTAAAATTAGTTGAGGTCCACGCCAACCACACATGTTGTACATACTCTCTCTACCATTTATTTGCCAATTCTGTATTATTTGTTCTAAATCTTAACATTTTCAGATCATAAACATATCATGGTGATCTTGTTGACCGGAAAGGGTGTTGAAGATATTTACGATATGCCATAAAACTTAGAGATTTTGTAAACTGCATAAACAGCTCTAATAATAAAGAAGCAAAGGACCATGAATGGTTAAAACATATGTTAGAACCAATAAATTGCTTAGAGCCAAATGCCTTTCCAACTTAATAGTTCTCTAACAGGTAAACGACATTTAATGAAAGTAAAGCGCTTAATGAGGTCACACCATTTAAAGAAAAACACACACATACATACATACATATGTACTTACATCGAAAAAGAGAGGGAGAGAGAGAGATTCATTCAAATGAAAAAGAAGCTAAACACTTTCTCCCCGTGTTAATTCCAAATAAGTTTGGAAAACAACCAAAAGTTTCGATGACAACATTCCAGATTGTGACATATCTACATCTTTAACCGGAAAGTTTATAAATATATTCCAACAACTTCTCGTGTTGTTCTGTATGTTTTGGGGTAATTGGAATATTAACTGTGACAAGCCGCCATGCCCAGAACAACACAAAAATGGAATCGATATATCATTGACCTCTCCTGAAATTTTTGTTTTGATGCATAGTAATTCAATTAACATTGGAAAAAATACTTTTAGTCGATCTGTACAATAATTTGGTGCCAATTCAAACTGTTTTATAGTTTTCAATTCTCTTTAAAATAAACTCCAATGATAAATCTAGTGAGTGGTAGGAGGAAAATCCCTCCCCTCAGAAAAACAAAGTATATTTTTTCTTGAAAATATAGTTCCTCGCAACAACAAAGGCATATTCTCCGCTGGTGAAAATGTGAGTTCAACACTGATAAGTCCGAAAATTTTGGACTCAAATTCACTCACAATCTCAACAATAACATGTAACACAACTTTGAATTTAATAAATTTCAAAACGTAAAAACGATAATTTAGAGCGAATAAATCAACAAACCAAAATTATAAGTGATAAGCAATATCAATTACAATTTTCAAGAAAAAGAAATACATGAACTCAGTTCCTCAATGACGTTGTACTAATCTACATAAACCTCTATATACCCTGTTTGTAGTGTACCCAAAGTACCAGATACCCAAACTCTCCAACTAATAAGAAATGACTTGTAATAAAAACTATAGTAACACTGACTTTTTGCTAAATTGTAGTACGTAATGTTTTCTACAAAATGTACCCCTCAGGTCAAATTATGAAATTTATTATGCAAGATAGTTGATATTTTCTTATCGCAAATAGTTCAATTATTCTATTTTGCTTACTTTTGACACGCAGAATATTTTTAACGTCGAACGAGAAGTGAAATACACACGTTTACCCTTGTGTCCAAACACTCCCCAGCTAATTAAGTGTAACGGCTATTCTTTAAAATGTGTAGAAGTTATTGCGGTCTTGTTAGGTTTAATCCTAACACGAAATAGAACTTCTATGATACAAATGTAAATTTTGTAATAAGTTAGTCTCAATTATTTTATGTATAACGTTGACTTAAACATTGTTATTGTGTTGTGAGCGTATATCTAAACATGAACCTAAAAGCCCAAGCTTCTACAAAACATTTCATATGTGAGAACAAACTTTGAACAAAGCACGTAAACTTTTCTTACAGATTATTAGCTGATCAAGTACGAATAGTAACTTTTACAGTCATAAAAAATTTGGTACAAGTTAAAATATTTATAGTTTCGGAAATCAAATAGCTTTCAGGCATCTATGGCTCAGGCCAGGATAGAGAAAGAGAAAGTACGCGGGAAGAAGTCGGCCAGGACCTAAGTTGAAGATACCATTATCCCCCTCGCCATTTGTCTCGTGTGACTGAGGAAAATCTCTGGAAAAAAACTCAATCACGGTGGTCGGCCACTCGTATCGAACCAAGAGCCTCCCGAATGCGCACCCAATGTTCTAACAACTGAGTTACAACTGCTTGGTTTAGAGACTTGAAGTAAATAACTATGTAAGTTCCATTTTCCAAGAAAACCAGTTTCTATTATTTTTCCCGTCCTACCGTCTATGAACACCCAATAGATGAACGACCAAGGAAAGTTTCATTGTTATTTTTGTAATAGGATTGACTACATACATTCCTATAAAAGAAAATTTTGTTCAAAAGTGATACTTATGGTAACCCAGAATAATACGACCAAAAATGAAAAGGAAAAGGTCGGTACGATTGTGCGAGCTTTCTTTTCAATCGTCAGTTAACCTAATTTGATTATTGTTTTTTGAAAAACTCGAACGACATTCTTCACATGGCGATATAACCATACTAGAAGTAACATATATTTCTATTGATCCGTAATGTTAAAGACTACAAATATAATGGAAGTAAGCATATAATAATAATAATATAACAGGTGTTAATTGTTTGTATTATTTTTCTTATAACTTGTTTTAGGGCTAATTTAGTTAATTTGCAAAATGGTGCTTGAAATCTTAAAACGAATTAATTGTGGAAAAGATCCTTGCAGTAGCGCAATATAAGAGTAACAATTACGTGGATGTTCGGGGTGTATCAAAAGTACATCCCATCAATTATCAGTCATCGTGGCAAATGCATCGAGTAAACGTAATTCACCTGGATGTGATATAAAACTATACCTAATCTTATGTAACAATTTGGTTGAATTTTTATTTTTATTTGAGGTCTTTAGTTAACTTTGGCTCAGACCGAATGGATGATGATGGGAGAATTAATGGAAAGAAGAAAGTGGAGGGAAACGGGAAACACCGAAAAAAAACACACACACAAGCTGAAGTCGAACCGAGGACACCAAGCACCCGAGGTGTACTTTGGTATCTCCAAGTATGACTTCGCTGTCGATGGTGAGGATGAAATCAAGCGTTTTTAGGAGCTACATGGATGTATGCAGACCGCGATATGTGGAGAAAAATGGGGGAGGTCTTCATCCAGCAGCTGAATATGATGATGATGAAACAATTGGCCTTAACCAGATATCCCTAATGGCGATAAATCAATTCAATTCCAGATAAACATTTTACTGCAATGTACGTCGAAGTACAATAATTAGAACTCCTTCCGCGAGTCGTTTTCTTCAAAGTTGATCAATATGAATTGTGTTTGACTTGAAAGCACGACCAAACAAACTTCTTGACACTGTCACTTAGAGCAAATTTTTACTTTTTCGTCTCATTTAATGCTTTTGTCCATCTGCTTCAAGCCTTAAATACTTGAATTTAAACATTGGAAAAGATTGGAAGCCATGTTATTCGATGTGGTTATGCCATTATTCTTTCTAATTGCTTCAATAGACTACATACAAAACAGAGACTCAGTATCTTGATCATGGTCGCCTTGAAAGTTTCAAAAGCATATTGTTAAACCGTATTTTATAGTAACCATTTTAGTAACTATTGGCCTCGGCCCTTTTCAGTTTAATGAATACAATGCTTTTAAAATTCCCAAATATCTATGCTTCAGGCGAGATTCAAATCCGAGATTTCGTGATTGGTGGCCAATCTTTCTAATTCACAAGAACAATCAGTCACCGTGAAAGTATCAAGTTACAAACTGAGGAAGCCAAAATTATGTTCAAACTTTCTTTTTTTTTTTTTAAGAAGAAAACTTTCATGACAAGTATTAACTAATTTGAGCTGAAGTTATCCCGATCCATTCTAGCAAATCAACATACCTCAACTAAAGTTAACTGACCCGAAACAGTATGCTTGTAATTCACTATAGACCCTAAACCTTCGATTGAACACAAGCCATAGTTGATACTCGTTCCACAATCTAAAAGTTTCGATCAAATTAAAAGCAAAATACCTACCTCAAGAAAATGTGACAATTCGTTGTAGCATCTACTGTATGTACTGTATATTTTTTATAGGATAAATTCTTTTCTTTCTCATCTTAACAATCAGTACAATCCAATTCTTCCTGTCAGTAGGCATGACTAAGACATCCACATAGTTAACATTATATATATAATACCTCTGTTTTTCTCATGTAATTTCACCTGTAAAAGAAGACAAAAATAGAGAAGAATCCAACAGATAGCCTGTCATTATTTATTCTGAATCTATAGATTCGTGATCGTTGGGGCGAGCTTGTTGACCTTTCGGCTTTGTACATCTTCAAAGGATATATATTTGGCACACGCTAATGTCATTTAGAAGTAACTTTCTGTCGGATGGACTTTTCAAGGTAGCGTATTCAACAGACATGTTTCTCTTTTTACCTTCATTTACTGAGGAATCTACCTTTCACTTTGTGTACAAAACACTTCTTCTATCAATTCAATCAATACATGTGCAACCACTACCATGGGAAGAAAGAGGCGTTCAACATTTCTTCCTTTGATTCGTTTTTTAGTTATATTAAGGTCAACTACCGTACAAGTCCGTTACTGTCTTCCCTATAATATCTCACTGCATGATTACATAAGAATTTAATAGGTAAATGAACTATCGAAAACAAATTACCAAGTTTGGAGTAAATAACCAAAAAACACTTTTACTGAGTTGAGAAATGTTCGCAAATATTTAGATATAATCAAAATTGTAAAATTCGGGGAAAGAATCTGATCCAATTCGCTTTGTGAAGTTTAAACAAGACCTATTCTTTGAACCTAATCTAACCCCTTCACATAAAACTGAAATAATGTTAATTATGTGCGCAAATGCTGGGAATCTTTTGCATATCTAATTTATGTACTTCTGGCAAGAATGAGGGTTTAGGAGTTTTGGTAATAATAGCAAAAATTACATAAATATACATATTTCATTCGATGCATTGTATTTTATAATACCGGTGTATATAGTATATAATCACACACGAAATAATACTTATTATTTTACGTAATTAAAGATAATACTATGAAGATAATATATTTGTTAAAAACTTACTTTTGATGCCTGGTAATGATTTTCCAGAAATAGTCATAGAAACTTTCATTGTTAAAGACAGTGAAACTGATTTTGTTAGTAATTTTTAATTAACTTATTGCTTATAAGCTCTTCTTTATATTAGTATTGTAAGTTACCTATTTTGCCTACACGTTCTCCGATGCCCCCACGCCATCTGTCCGCGGCTGGTGAAACCGTCCACCTGAGTGACGGCTGTGTGGTCAGCACTGCGCCCCACCTGACCACGAACAGGTGTATCAGGGCTTTCTAGACGTCACGTCTTTATTCACATGACTCCCCAGTTTGCCTCATGACACCAAAAGTGGACTCCGGCCGGGAATTGAACCCGGGACCACGCGGACACAAGTTCAGCGCTCTAACCATTAGACTATGGAGCCCCCTTATATTTCACCTAATTATCCAGATTCCTTTTTCCACTCAATCCTCTATTATACTACGTAACTTCTTGTATTTTATTTTTTCTGTTTGTAGTTAAATCAATCTAAATGTACTCTCGTGGCTTCTTTATATACAAATATGTATATTTACTACTAGAAAATATTTCACAACGAAATGCTAAATGATTGAGATTATTATAAATAAAAACATTGTATTATGTGTATATTGTTTCTTACAAATCAGTTTATGTGGTGGATTTTATTATGCAACACGAAATTGCTTATGAAAATATTGGAGCATTTCGTTAGTGAATTTCGTTTCCTAAATAAGAATTAGTTATTAGATTGTCCTGAGTCTTAGATACCTAAAGTCCACAAATAAATTCAATATTCTATATTTTCTTTTCACTATGTATTTTATATTCATTTCCAATTGTGCAGTGAACCAGGACACCTAATATAACGTAACTTGTAATGCAGCAAACTTACTCTAACGTTTAGTTTGGCTTTTCTTTTCAATGTTCACTGAAGAAAAGGTTCTTAAATTTGGAAATAAGTGAATTAATACTAAGAATCTTTTTCTTAAGTTTTTTTTTAAACTTTCTTCTGTGGCGACACTTAAAAAGGATTACTTTAACACTTGTCATCAACCACAACAAAATATTACTTAATATACGAAATGACTCAAACGTTTACATCATGAGGGAAAGTTCAACACAGAACACTTAATCTGGTCCATTCATATGCAACCAGTCTATTCTCTGAAGCAATCCAAGAATATCATCAAAATTACTTAAATATCTTTTCGACTGTCATCTGTTCCCTCTTTTTTTTTTCTTGTAACTTTTCACTAATGTTGCTCAACATCTCCGTGACCAAGAATTAAAAACGAAATAAGCATGTATAATAAAAATGAGGTGGTCAGTGGGAGTGGGGTGGGGGAAACATGGTAGTCCAACATCACTAAGAAAGAGACCGAGGTAGCGATAGACGAAATAACTTATGTAACGGTATTTAATAGAGGCCGACCTCATAGTGGCAGGCAGCAACGTGCATGAATAACCAGGTGATGGCTGCGGATGTGGAGAACCTACCAAATCAGTACTCACATAGGCTAGGGTGGGGATTCAGGGGAGACTCTCAAAATGACCGGAGGCTACAAAAGTCATGACATAACAGCAAAATATCACGTTTTCTTTCAATGACTGTAGCATAGTTGCAAAAGTATGTAGTCATACATGTGGACTATCACCTGCCAACAACATCTTTTTCAATAGTTACTGTGAACAGCAAGTACACTCATCATTCCCGCCACGCCTGCTATCAATTCTGAACCTATGTGGGGAAGATATATATAGGTTCAAGGTTATAAACTCTTTTCTAGAACATTCACTGTGTTAAAACTTTCTCCGATAGGACATCCCACGTAAACTAATATACATAAATAAATGAACAGTATTTTCACAATTTAGTAACTATAAAACCCTATAGATATAATAAATTGAATTTAAGCAATAGTACACACTATGTAACTGTTACACATGAACTCTTATGGACTAATAAGTGATAATAATGTATCTTTGTAAGTGTGTATACCTATTGTTAATCTGTCCAAATCACTTAGTGACAACATTCTTTGTATTGTCGCTAGTTCTTTAAAAGATACAAGTGTTCTTTTATTTCATTCCCACCAGGCTAAGTAACCCAATTCACACTTCAATTGAATCAGTTTTTTTTCCTTATACAGACAAAATTCTAAGTTTAGTGGTCGGAAAGACATTCAGAAGCAAAAAGCTTGTATATTGACCTTTTGTTATGTAAATTTGATTGCAAGTTTGTTTCTCTGGATCAGACCTTTGAATCAGGCCCTGAATCAATCATATTGGTGAAATATATTTAGTAACTGATAAGCCCGAACTTGAGTAAAATGTTAAAATAAGATAGTCGTATACTTCCTCGCCCAACCCATAACGTGTGAGTTGCTAAGGAGAAACTAAAAAGACATTGTATGGTTAGTTATATGTACCAGAAGAAGTCAATATCCACGCTTTTGGTAAGTCAACAATACATATAACATATTCAGCTGGTACCCAGAGAGTCCCAATAACATCAGCTCAGAAGTAATTATGATCGAACCCGTGTACCTACCCATTGCCCATCCAAAATCGACGACGTTACCACCTGAACCACGGAAACTGGATCGTTGATAGAAACATTTGCATCCTACCTTCTGTATTAACCATACTCATTTCCTGTTGTTAAAATTGCATTGTCTTGTACTGTATCATCAGGAAACCCAAAAATGAGATAATGAGAGTTACCTTGTTTCATGATGCATTGACGTTGGAAATCTGGGACATTGTAGTAAAAGCTTAATTAAAAGGAAACAGAATTGAACTTCATTGAATTCTCGACCCAGTATTTTGTAAAGTTAAATTAGCTAATTATCTGTAATCACATTAATTTACTATAGAGCACAAAAATATTACTTTCAAATCCATACGTTTTCTTTTCTCCACCTTTCGTCGTGTTCGTATCCTAATAATGTTTTCCCTGAGATGATTTTCATTATAGTAATGTTTTCTTCTTTCTCTTTCTCCCTCTCTTTATCGCGCCCACACACACACATACACACTAATTTACTTTGTTTCTTTTTGCTTAATTCCTTATTTATTTCGTCTTCCACGTCAAGTATCAAAATGAACACACAAACAGTCTTGGCAGGCATAAACATACATACGCGTACATAGTTTTGGCCACAGAAGAGAAAAACCTAACGAAAAGTTTGACAGTTCAGAGCGCGGCGCATATTGAGTTTTCTTGCAACGACACCATCTCTCACGAGCAGAAAATCGAAACTATGTTCATTGTAGTGGGGAAGATGGGTGTCTCCATGTCATTGATTTTACATCCGAAAACTGCTCGTTTCCTTCCAGAGAGATAATGTTCTCTCTAATGGCTGTTTGTTCAATCTCTGTTACGTTTCGATTATCGTTCTATCTGTATTCATACAAAGTTGTAAAAGGACATTAATAATAACAAGAGCATCAAAGACGTCAATTTTCAATGCGCCTTACTAGAGTGGAGCAACGAAGTTTGTCGTACTGATTTCACATAAATTCAAATGAATACCAGCAGGCCAGTAATTGGTTATCATCGGTGCTTGTTCTAGATGCTAATCTCCCCGTTCTTTTACCGACGGAAAAGAAAGACCACAAACATGGGGTGTTCATTTCCCTAAGGTCCTCTTTTCCGATCAATCAATCCTACCCAAAAGCCATCAAATATTCAACTGCATTAACCTTCAGGATCTGAAGCGAATTTTATTACGCGGAAAATAGTGGGATACATTTTACACCACTTTTAACACACTGCTGTGTTCTGTTTAGTAACTAGCGTATCGTGATTATAGGGATTTATTACTTACTTATTCTTCTCGCTAAAATATTCGCTCAATATTTGGCTAGAGAGAGGTTTCATGTTCATTTCATCAATAATATACTTGTTTTATTTCTGAAGCACTTTTTTTTTAGTTTGGATACCTTTACAATAATAATTTTGTATTTATAATTTTGCGCAGTTACAATATAATAATAAAAGGTAATAGTACTATACATTATACCTTAACATACACAAATATGATCATTACATTGTA
>JAGDQP010012732.1:0-16999 GCA_022664845.1 Lepisma saccharinum
TGAATGTACATATTTCACGCTTTCGGCTATGATAATATTATAAGAATCGGAACAGAATTACAGTTGAGTTGTAAAAACAAACAAATTTGAATCGCTGGTATACATTGAATTAAGCAGAACTGAAAGTTACGTAGTCACACATAAATGTCCATAATTTCTATAATAATTAATAAATTTCGTTGATGTTTTCACAAATTATTCCCAAAATATTGTTATATAATTTCGAAAAGTTTTATCACAACATTACTTACACGAAAGAAGTTTTAGTCCAAAATACATGGTAAAGAAAGAATCACTTTAACGTTATTAATGGTGTGACTTCATTACAGATGATTACTACCTTATACAAAAGACGTTCTGAATAAATTTTGAAAATACAAAATATTGTTATAAAATATGACTTTTTCACCGGAGAATAGTGGCTGGAGTTGAAACCAAAATTATCGAACCGTGTCGAATAAATTAAAGTTTACTATTAGAATCAAAACGGTACGCAAAAATAGTCGAACAGACATGTTGCTAATTTGATCAAGCAATGAAAATATGCGGTAGCTGTCAGACATGGCTAACCGGGAATTTTGAACAGATTTGGAAAACTGGAGACGAGAAATTGGCATATGATTATTAAAATCCAACGAACCGATACTTGTAATGTAAGAATTCGGTCAATAGCGGCCCCATACTGAAATTTAGAACATAATGTTCATATTGATAAATAATCTCAAAACAAAAATATTAATTTAATACGGTGAAAATTTTGAAATAAAAATGCTGAAAAGTCCTGATAGCACTTATATCATTTCTAATTCTTCTTGCTTCGAACAATATATTTTCCGGTATGGACGAAAACAGTCTAAATCGAAAAATGAGACTAAAGTTGGTGTTTATAATTACCAATCGTAGACAGGGCTTAGGAAGTATAGATGACGGAACGCCCATGCATCTATTCGTCTCGTTTTAAAAATTGGAACTGAACTAACATGGTGTAGGAGAGCAGTTCTCCCAGCAAACGGAGAAGAAGGCTGATTCACACCAATCAGCAAAAAACAAGTCACGAAGCATTGACTAGGGTCCAATCAAAAACAAGCGTTAGATCCAAGTCATTGCTGCGTGACTAACGAAAACATGGATGAATGACGATTAAAAATCCAAAGCAAAATCCAAACGAAACTCTCTCAAAGAGTCTAAAACCAACCAAAGAGAATGAGCTAAAGAGAACACACAGAAAGAAAACAAAACGGAGACTAAGAAAAATAAAAGGGGAGAAAATAAAAATAAAAATGGAACAACAACTAGGCTGTTACACCACAAGGATGGTAATTAGGATTCCAATCAATACTGTAGCCTTCATATATGTAACACTACGATCTCTATACTTAATCAATATAAGATGGAGCTAATTTTAACACACCTTGTCCCTATTGCCTCACAGGTAATTTTTCCGACACGGGGCTCTCTCACATTTCACGAACATTCCTTAGTTACAATTTTTGCCGTGAGGCGGCTCTGTCATACAAAGTTACTCATCTCTTACTCCAACTAAACACTGTACACAAATATAAATCAAAGTTACTAAAAACATTACTATATTGTTCTCAGTTAATGTGTGAGATTCCAATGCGCATTGACCTTGCGATAACTGCTTTCTTCATTGTCGTGAAAACTAGCAACTGATATTTACTTGCTGAACAATTTCCTGTATTAAAATGTCTCTGATGTTCCTTACAATCTCATTCACGGTTCCGATGTTTTCTGGTGTTATCGAAATTCGTGGACGTCCGAGATGCGGTTCATTTTCAACAAGTATTCACCCATTTCTAAAGTCTTTATACTATTCAAATTTCTGGGTATCTTCTGGATATAGATTTACAAGCTTGGTCAAATATCTGAACTTGCGATCCCGTCCCGCACTGACGTAACTGGAATATTTTTTTCTATGGATTTCCTGGGTTCGTACGGATGCCGCACGCGACAAACAATGTGAATTGCAGGTAACACGTGTTAGTCAGAATATCCAAATGCATTTACTGTGCCGCATGATTCAATAACCAGGTCAAAAAAACAATACTCTGGGGCATGCATATATGCTCTAGTTTTTCAATATTTTTCATATCATTTGTAGGAGTGGAACATGCATGAATGTCTCAGGCTTGCACACATTTGAAATAAAACGAAAAGCTCTAATGAAAGAAAACAATCACTGCAACGGGAAAAATATAATAAAGCCAAGTAAATCACCCACGCTTCAGTCGTACATTTATTACACACACACACACACAGAGAGAGAGAGAGAGAGAGAGAGAGAGAGAGAGAGAGAGAAAGAGAGAATCTGGATTTGCATGTAGAAAGGTGTCAAAAATAATAAAACTGAAATAGAAATATATTTCAGAAATTCAATTCACCATATGTGAACAGTACAGGCAAAGAAGGGGGGATATCAATTGTTTAAATCAAACTTGATGTTGCACTTTTAACAAGCACTACGAAATGATCGCTAGGAAAATTTGCATCCAAAAGCACAAATAAACACCACTTTACATCTGTTTTTAGAATATGACATACATGGGAGGAAATGAGAGACTTTAAAAGCGCGTTTTACGAGAAATCATTTCCTTCCATTCCTTCTACCATGTACTCTTCACTTCTCTTTGTAAACATGGTGGAATAATTTCATTCAGAGCGAAATATAAATGCAATGCTTAAAGTTCGAAGTGTAACGCTTCTCTGGTTATAAGAATGTAAACAAAACCAATTAAACAGTTGTTCTGCTATTTTTATAAAACGGATTAGATATGAAATGTTACATGGTCGTGAAACTACAGAAATGTGGATTATGATTAATTTTTTTACAGTGTACGCATTCGTAAGACTTCCTTCTGAAGAAATAGTTAATTGAAATACTATTAAGTTTATGGAATAATTCAAGGACGTTGAAGATTGTATTAGGTATTCTATTTTATTCTTTTTTCTTTTCATTTTTTTATTTTTAAGTTTATTTCATTTTTCTTCGTATTTAGCTCCCTTGATAGCAAAGCTATAACAAAAGGAACCTTCCATTCCCGCTCATGGTGTCCGTCCGTGTGTGTCCAGAAATTAAATCTCAGGAGCCTCAAGATGTGCTGAGATGCTTGAGGTGCCGTTGCAAAGGTCTCGGCTAGAGTAGCTCAGAGCCCGTAGAGCCGTCCGGATTGGTGCATTAATTTAAATTAATAATTGTTCAAATTGCTTCCATTCAGTTAGACCTAGCGGCGCAAAACTATGCATAAAATAGAAAAAACGCTTATTGTGCTTACGTTGCCAAGAAACCCACTTACCAGTGTTGCCAGCCTATTTTTATAATGTTATCTTTTTTTAAACTGCTTGAATTAATTTAGTCTACAACACCAAACATGGCGTCAACATTGTTTGACCCAATAGGAACATATTGCCGATTTTAAACGATGTGTCGGCAAGAGCATTGTTGTGATGGATTACCCAATCATCCGATCTTTTGTCCCAAATGTCGTCCTGCAGAAGCCTAAGAACAATGTATTCGAGTTCAATCTTGATGTTGTGCTCTCAGGCAAGAGTTCATGATGCATACTCTTGAATATTACGATGAGCAAGCTCTTAAAGCGCGTTTCCTACTTAAGGATAATCTAAAGCAAAGATCTCCAACAAAAGATGACAGCACTATCTCCGTATATGTCTAATGTATTTTCACTGTTACACGAAATTTCAATTTAGCTCCTTTAAATTCAAGCCTAGAGAGTTCAAACTTTCAGGGAAGAAAGTTCATAACCAATTCAAGAACATGATCGATGCCGATTTTTTATTTTCGTCTTCCTTCATTGTTGAAATCGCTTCATTGTTGTTGTGAATATCGAAACCTATAACAATGAAGCTCTTTCAACAACGAACAGAAAAGGAAATTAAAAATCGGCATCAATCATGCTCTTGAATTGGTTATGAACTTTCTTCCCTGAAAGTTTGAACTCTCTAGGCTTGAATTTATAGGAGCTAAATTGAAATTTCGTGTAACAGTGAAAATACATTAGACATATACGGAGGTAGTGCTGCCATCTTTTGTTGGAGATCTTTGCTTTAGATTATTCTTAAGAAAAACGTTCTGCGCATCGTTTCTTCTTTGTCATAGGTCTACTGAACCATTTGAAAGATCTACGTACCCTAAGTGCGCAGTGTGACGCAAACATATGATTTTAGTTTAAAATGTTTGGTCTAGCATAAAATCACTACTACACCAATAGCTCCTGTCATACGCACAACAGCGCCACTAGACGTACTGACTAAGGATTGTCCGCAATTATCAGCCGGTGCGCACTCATCCACTTGTAGCATTCTGATGACGTTTCATACTGTTAGTCCCGGAATTTGTTGATACTATATAGTACATAATGAGAACCGTTATGAATTATTTATTATTATTATTATTATTTCCTAGACTGGAGTTCCTTTAACTAAAATGGTTGAAGTAATTACTGAGAGACACGGGTTCTCTTCCCACTCGTACAATTCTCTTTACCTCTTACATAATTTATCTGAACCAGTTGTAACTGCACTCCTACTTTGAATGAAAGAAATTACATAATTTGTACAAGAAATGCTTGAGATTCACAAACCATATTAGTAATGATAAAGCTTCTCTTACCTGACATCTGGGAAAGACAATTCATATTAAAGTATTGTACTAATCTCACTATATAACTCTACGTTAGTCAACAATTTATATTTAAAAAAAATAATCAGTGGAAGTGTTGTGCAGCTATAAACAGATTTAATAGAATTTATTATTTGCTTGACTTCCAACAGGACGAAGAGAAATCATAAGCCATGAGTGTTTGTTTTAAGCCTCATTAGATAGAGAATTTATTCCAAGAAGATAGTTTCGAAATGCGGAAACCGTGTGTCTTTTGTCTTCTGTTTTAGCACGAAAGTCACATTCCTTTCTAAGTGCTTTTCGTGTCCGGTTAGCGGAAAACAGAGAGAAAACTGACCATAAACACTATTAGAATTCATGCGTTGATTTCAATTGTCGCGAAAGGCAAAGTGTTTACTGGAATCTATTAGAGAGCGTTCTCAAGTTCATTGTTTCTGAAACCTGACCTAGTTCGCTTCAAATAACAATGATGCAGTGTCTCGTCTCAGCAGCTTTTAGTTTCTGTTGTGGTCGTGATGAGATTGTTCATGAATATTCATGATTGCTTGCAAGAGTCGGATTTTGTCCATGCTTCAGAGTCCTCTTGGTAAAATCATTGTCTACTAATCTGATTTCACGTGACTAATTTTCTTATTTGTTTTACCCAGAGATGATATGTTCATTCATGCTTCATTTTATACAGGGTGTTTGGAAAATCATTATCAGATATTCAAGGGTGAATTCTGAGACAAAAGCAGGAAATGAAGTTTTTTCAAGAAATTACGAGACTCGTAACGTGAGAGCTAGATACAACCACAAATGGCGCCCGATCATTCCAAATGACGTCGTTTCTCGACCAATAATGTTACCGAACGTAGCGGCTTTGCAAATGGCAATCAAATATGAACCCATTTGATGGATTTGAGCAATGTTTATGATGAAGGGTGCAGCATACATATATTATTGTACTTGTTTATTGCAGAATGTTTATTTCTCTATATTTATATTCTTACATGCGAGTATTCCTCCGTACAACACTTCCTTAATCATAGTTTTTTTCTCGTCCACATAAAATTCGTGCAACTTTGGTTGTGGTAACCTAGACCGATATGATCCGTAGAACTCACTCTTAAATGTAATGAGTCATCGCGAAAAAAGTACGCAATATACCGACAATGACCTGTCGGATCAGTAAATGATAAGGTTTGTACCCAATATATGGATGGATATCAGTAACGTTAATGACATTTGAAGCACTATCGCGTTAAGGGGAAGGATATGTAAGGATGCCATTTCAAGAAATTAATCCTGTGCTATAGTCAATATAAATCTGGCATTAGGTACATTCTTCAACCATAAACTTTGCTGAAATTGATGAATGGGGTACAACTATCATTGGGATGTGCTACACTGACATGTCTTGTCATCGTTTGTGGAAATAATACCTCATTTCATTACAATACTACGTTTTGATTTACTATATGTGATGACGCCATATGGAACAACTTTGTGCTTTTCTTATCAACTTAGTTTCTTTGATCGTTCATTCCAAAATATTATTAATATTCGCTTGTTTTTATAGGTAGAAGCATAAATACATATTGTTCAGCTGGATGCTCTGTATTATCTGAATAAGTTGACCTCGCATATGAAAGGTCGAAGATACAATAATTTAAAAGGATATCAGTACAATCGATGTGTTAGGGACACAATTGGAGTAACTCAAGTATGCATGGTTTAGTTAATTACCCGTGATATGTTGTGTAATAGATGCTTCTTGTTGCTTAAGCATATGTTCCCTAAAGGACATGCAATTTATAGATGTTCGACTGCAGAATACATTAAATGCTTATTTGAATACATTGAATATTGCATCTTGTCATTTACTAAGAATACATTTCATTACGTTACTCGGCATTTCTTTAGTTGTTACACCTCTTGAAATACGATATACACAATATTATAACATATGGCGCAGATATACTCAATATTGGGTTCGTCTAGCTATAAAACTATGCATGCTTCAATGTGTTTTTCAAAGGATCGGTATTGTATTAAAACAGCCCTCATAAAACCAAAGATGTACACTAGAAAAATAAATGAAGCTTACAAGCAAACCACTCAAGAACACTCAACTAACCAGTCACAGGAAATCAACCTATGAACGAGAGAGCTCTGGAAATGTAAACGAAAACCTTCTCACTTGTAATCAACCATGCATATTCATGAACAGCCATATCACGTCTACCAGAAAACAAGAAGCCAGCGAGACCAGACGCCGTGTTCATTGTCAATTGAAACAATGAGAGATTCGAGGAAGCTCACTAATAAATTACAATACATACTTGCTGTTGGGGTCCACTGAAAACAAAGCGTGCTATGTAATTCTGTTTATAGTCACTATTGTCCACAGTCCCTTTATATTACAGAAGCAGAGACGAAGCAACAGAAGCTCAGACGAATGGTAAAAGCACTTACGATGGAATATGGCTTCCATGCTGAAACCGGAGACAAAAAGCACACAGTATCCGCAGTTCTAAACCATCTTCATGTTCACTAACTTATGAGGTATCTTCTTCTTTCAGAGAAAAGTTCATAGCATAAGACGAATGTGCTATAGGACGTAAGAAACTAACTAATTCTATTAAATGTGCTTTAACCTGCAGTACAAGTCGCAGTCTCAGAAGGTTTTACACTTATTAATCAATAAGGAAATTATATTTTGTGAGAAAAGTACACTAATTCAATATTTTAAAAGTAGGATAAACTTTGGTAGTTCCGTGACTTTTGATAATATTGTGGAACATTTTGGCTTTGAAATGCTATACCATTGCTGAGAGCTGTCGAATTGAAATTTCACCACCAGATGACTCCACAAGCATTGCCTCCATTCTGCATGGTAGCTGAAACTTGATAATTCTTACTAATACCATGGCTCAGCGAAATGCAATGTAGTCTATATTGCCAATATAACGATATTACCAATATCAGATATTAGGAATATCACAATATTACCAATATTCCGATATTACCGGTATCACGATATTACCATTATCACGACATTATCAACCGTTACCCTTTTTTTTACATATTTCTTGTAAGTCAACGTTTAATCGCTTTTTCTTAATTTCGATCTCTCTTTGAATACGTTTTGTATAAATTTTGTAAAACGTTGCACTTAAATTAGAATGTGCTACTCTGGAATTTCGGTAGCGTACGAAAGAAGTAAAATTGGCAATGATGAAAACAAACCTTTGACTCTGGGTGACTAATTAAACCATTGTTAGCTAAAAGATTGCAGCAAAACTATCATTTTATCTCGAGGTGCGATCAAAGAATTTCGGGACTTACTGTACGAAACGTCACCAGAATGCATCCCATGCTTGCTCGCACATCTGCTGACACATACGGACCATCCTCAGTCAATATATCGAGTGGTGTCGTTTCGGATATAGTAGGAATTGTGTAGCTTACCTTTCTATGACCACGTGCACAGGTTTAATAACAATGTTATACTAAGCAGAAACTAGGGCTAAGTATAAAAATGGAATTCTGCGCCTGCCTGGACACATCGAGGATGGAAATCCTGCAAATGATTCAGCAGACATAATAATGAAGCAGTGAGTCAGCCGAGGTGATCTGGGTGGCAAGCGTACTTCAAGAGCTTCCTCATCGTATTCTTCGAACTTAGCACGATTGTGCACCATGAATTCGTGCCCGAGAAAACAAACATCAACGCCAAGATCTACTGCAATATTATGAGATGTTTTAGGAGAACATTCCGGACGAAAGTCCTAAACTGTGGTGCGCGGGCTATTAGGGGATCCATGACGACAATGTATCAGTTCACACAGCGATCAAAACGTGTGCTTTTTTTGGCCACAACAGCATGATCATCACTCTCTAGTTTTTTTCTCTCCATCTTTGACTCCCAAGCAAATTGTTCCGCTTCCTGAAAACGATCCTGGGAGGACACTAATTGAAATTATCTGAACAAAATGTTCACCATACATTTTGAGCTCGTTGCACACATAATTCATAATAGGTTTACTTTGTTTCATGTCTTGATATGGAATTCATAACATATTTTCCTTGTAGTAACTTCTGCAAGGAGGTTAGACCATTCTGTAAATGATTTACTCCCAGTAAACGAAAGAAGTAAAACATTACCTCAAAACAATCATCAGTAATATTAATTATTGCCTTATACTTCTACAGCCATCTGCCACACTTGTATCGGATTTTGAATACGACGCGGCGCTTGAAAAAACAAAACAAAACTTTTCCACATTGTTCGCCACACGTTTTCCACTGTTTTTCTGTCGAGATGGTTTTGTAAACTGTGAAACATACTCAGACCTGTAAAGTAGAAGGTTCAGTGAATAAAATGAGTGAGGAATGTTCTGCCTTCATAACTGATGCAATTTGTAATCCTTCAGGTGCCTGAGCGCGTGTTGTCTCCAGGCATCAGCAGAACCGTACTATCGACCAGTGCAGAGAAATTGGCCTGGAACGTAGGCCGTAGCTGTTCCAATAGACTTCCACCTTATTTGTTCGGTTCACCAGTAACAATTCAAAATGTATGATACCGTACCTATCCCAGCAAAAATACTGCATCACTTGCTGGAAGTAACGTTTTTGTTTTGCAACTGTTCCCACCACACCTCTTAAAACACACACTGACTTTTGCGTTTATTGTTGTGATCGTCTCCCGTCACTATTCTTTCCATTATCGACTTACTTCTGTAAGGGGTCAATAGGGCACTTCAAATATTTACACGTTGCAGCTTCTGGGGTACCCATTTTCACAGTTTCAACACATAACCAAGATACTGAAGATTACAGTAAATGGTTGAAATTGTCAACTTTAAAATTTCTTAAACTTTATTTATAGTTTTTGGCCCAGGTCAAGATAATGTAGAGAAAGCATGTGCGAAGAAGTCTGCCAGACTCTAGTTTCAAGGTACCATTCTGCTATTTTCCTTGTGTGACTGAGGAAGAACCTTGGAAAGTCTCAGCGAAGATGGCCCACAGTAGGGCTCGAACCCTAATGCCTCTCCATGGCCGATCAGAAGTCCACGACGTTACCGCCTATAGCAAGGGGCTTTGTTCGAGTGGGTCGAATCAAGTATTGTGGCAATATTTTAACCTTGGTATAGTTCATAATTTTCCCGTCGCACGGCGTCGTTTGCATTACCATAGCGAAACGTAATTACTTGTGAGATAGTCCAAGAATTACTGAAAAAAAAGTTGTAGCACTTATTCATAAATTTGAATCAATTAAAAATATAAAGTAAATTATTCATTTTCGCTGCATGTGAATTTACTACAGTGGCTTAAATCGAAATGAGTACTAATCATAAACATCATTATTTTTATTAAATCTTTTTACGTAAATGAAATAAGAGTTCTACATCTCTAACGGCTTTTGCTAGTGTTCCATTTTTTACATATCTGTTCTGTTATTTCTGAATAGATTATCCAGAAACATTTATGTTAATTCAAACTATTAATGAAACGATATCCTCCATAGCCTGGCATGGTTTTCTAGCCCCTTCGTGTTATGCGACCAATTCTACCACAGAGCGTTGTGGGTTGCATATATATAGTTGTTGAAATCACTATATCAAGCTGAAACAACGAATTTATCAATGTTAAATCTTATTGTCTGAAATATTATAGTAATTGCGACAGTTTTATTTGAGATAAAGAAACTAATTCATACCTATTTTTAATTAACAAAAGTCTTTTTTTTGTAATGTGCATAGTTCATGTAATTAATTGATAGATTTTAAAAATATTGATATAACATGAACTGTAAGATGTTACATCGTGTAGGTACAAAGAGATGTTAGTAAATATATACAGATTTGAAAATATGACAAAATAGAATTGTTGTAGATATAAATAAGTAAGTGTTAATAGATTTAATAATATGCCAATTCAAAATTTTTGGCCGAAATCACTGAACGCTTGACATCCTTTGTTAAGCTGTTATATGATCTCTGTTTTGAGAAAAGGAATATGGTTCATAATCCAATATTCGTATTCAGGTTATTATATAGAACATGCAAATCGAACAACTTCTCAGCTTAGGATTAACTATTGAGTTGTTCTGCATGTCAGGTGAGAATCTGCAAATGTGCAAATAACCTGGATAAATAAATAACTTTGATATATTTGTGATAGTTTTGTATGTGGACAATAATGTCAACAACCGTTGTGTGCATTATCGTAACTCATGAAATAGTCTATTGAAAAATAGTATGTTTAAATATCTGCAATTACTCTACAATACAGTTCATTAAATTAGAAGACCCTCTACATTTGAAGAGATGTAATTTGTTTTAATGGATGGATTTTAGAACCACCCTCGATCAATATAAGTAACATTACTTTAAGTTATTACAAGAATAAATATAAACAAGTTCTTTAATCTGGAGTGACGTCACGGCCAATTTCTTATAAAAGTGATCACTTATACTGTTTTAATTAGGATATTTTATAATTAGAATTTATAATTAGATTATATTTAGGGTTTGTTTTGATCTTGAAGGGGGAAAGATGCAGGCAGAAAGTCCAGACAGGTTAAAATTGAATGCGCGAAGGGTTACATTTCATTTTCCTAATGCAAAGTCAACAATCTAGCAACTGAGTTCTGACTGTTCGATTGTAGTTTTAAGTTCTATCGTGAAGTCCAACAAATAACTTGTAAAATAAAGACGACATTTTCTATTAAAAACAGCTGTGTCTATCACAAAACTTTAGAAACTAATTCAGATAACATTTTTCACTGTTATTATTTCCTGATTAAAGTAAAAAGTATATTTTCACATCTACATTCTTTTCTTAAATTTCGTTAAGTAAAATGGTACCTAGCGAAAAAATTTCCGAAGGATTTTTGTGTAAGGAAATCATGCATCTGGCGCGTAGCAATTTACGACTCTAAATACCATGATGATAATAATTACTAATATTCTTCTTGAAGGTAGGTAATTCGCTAGGCAGGTCTCCTCTAGAATAAGACCACAATGTTTTCAGAGCAAGGTAAATTCAACTGTTTTAAATATAGTTAAAGATATTGTAATACTGCAATTTCCAACGCCAGACGTCAAAACATTATTTATATATCTTTAATATATTTTTCCTTGCTTGAATTTCGAACACTGGTTTCAGTATTGTCACGTTCCCGTCGCAATATTTCCCTGAAAATACTAAACAAAATCCTGACTTTTGTAAAAAAAAATCCCGAAAGCTAAATTTTCTTTAAACATTACTGTAAAGTTAAAGAAAATGTGCGAAAATGATTCAACAAAATTTCCCGTTTTTTCCCTTTCCCCTTTTAAGGGAAATTTCCCTCCATCTGACAACACTGACTGGCTTCAACAAACATTTTGTATCTTGCTTGCCTCATATCATGCCGTTTAAATATCGGCCGTGCACTTTGTTAATACAACTTCAATTTTTTAAAATTAGATATTGCCTTTAACAATCAAGGAATTTCAGCTTGGACGAAAAGTAGATAATTGAATATTATCTAAAAAAATAGAGGAATCTGTAAGAGACTACGAGATTAATTCTTCGAAATTTGAGCTATCTAGGTTTTAATTTATAGAATGAAATAAGCTCAGTAATAACACTAAACATTTGAAAGATAGTCCTGTCATCTGGAATAGGAAGTTTCAAATTTATAATAAAGTTAAGGAGAGAAATTAATCAGTTAATATAAAATTCAGTTCGAAACAATCGAGAAACTAAGTCAAGGTAATCAGATTGTATACTCACTCTCTCTCTCTCACGGGAACGGAGCTACCAGAACATACATACAACACAGGTCTATAAGCTACGATGAATATTCACGAGCAGCCACCACTTTTTATAAACATAGCTATCGAGATTAAACACTGATCTGGTATGTCTTCGAAACAAGCTGGCTCAGGCTACTGAAACAATGAATATTAACCAAGCTCTCTAGTAGATTACAACAAATTCTTGCTTTTGAAGTACTTAAATAAATTGATAATTTATAATTTTGTTAATAGCTTACTTTCTCTTTCTCTACCGTTTTGACTTCTAACAGAAGCCCCACGGACGGTAAACTGGAGATGATGCATTGAGGCGGAAACACGAAGGAAAATATTCAAGATTTCTCCGCCATCTTGTAACTACCAATGTATTTATAGACATTTGAAAAAAAAATATGTTACATACATTTCATAATTTATCATTGAGCCAAGAAGTTTGTACTTTGGTTTATAGTCAATGACCATTTTTTCTGCTTTCGAAGCTCAGATACCTAACTTGGTCACACTGTATACCAGGAGTCATAGAAAATGACAACTGAGTACACATTTTAAATTCTATTACTTACAAAATGTGACAGTACCAATCATATATTCCATGTAAATGTAAAACATACGTTCCTCATGTGCTTTAGCTCGGCGTCACCACATTTTGCTACTTTTGAACTTTAACTTTCTCAATCGATCATGTTCTTTGAATTATAGTGTATAAAATTCAATTAATGTAACTTCTCTAAATATACAAAATGATTATGTAATTTACATATCGCTAAATTTATATTTCTTCATGTAGAAATAAACGTGAGTCTAATCTAGGTTATACATATTCATAACTAGACAGTAATTCTGCTTATGCTGTACACATGCAACTGACTCTTGCTGGGACAAGAGAACAACTGACACTGTACCATCTGGTGGCACAATGTTCCCGCTGTAATGCACCATAGTGACATTACGGGGACAGTCCTGGAACTCAATGACTGTACTACGTATTTCGTGGAAATGTTCTTAAAAGCAAATGCTATTTCGATACGTTAAAGTAGACAACATATTAGCTAATATAAATAAAGCACTCCTTAAGGGGGGGAAAATATTTAATTTAAATGATAGCCGTTCACAATGGCGGATCCAGGATTCTGGTGCGAAGGAGACTTAGGTGGAATAGATCAGGTATATTTTCGATTTTTTTTTAAGAATTTTTCAACTGATTATTTTTAAAGAATAAATTGATCATCTTTTCCCTCATAACAAGTAGGAGTGCGAAAGTGCTCATGCGGAATCAAAGTCCAGAGTAGACTAATTCTATCCTTCTGGTCAAGTGTATTAACCGTGTAAAATATTAAACAGCGACAGCCAGGCATACTCAAGTTATATTCATTTGAAATCAGCCAAAATTCTCATGGAGTGGATCACGTTCGATAAAGTTAGAAAGGTACCATATTCTTGGTTTTGCAATGACATATCATTTATGTATGCTTGTAATGCATATCTCTAAGCATGTAGCATATAAGAGAAATAAAGAAAGATTCCACATCACTTTTGCCATACGCTCTTATTTTCTATAGAGGGCCATATTGGGAACACCATGCTCCTAATATGGCCCACTGGCAACATTTTTGTTTTCGATTTATTACATTTTATACGTCATTTCTAGGAAGCAGATATTTTTTTATTTGTCCAAATAGTCTGCCCACTTGATGGTTTAGTCGATTCGTACGGAAAAAAATAGTTCTTACTGAAAAAATCGACATAGTTAAGGTGGGCCATATTCGGTCCCTTTACATTATATAGAAATTAATAAAAGTAATAATATAATATTGTATTGTCACCAAACGTACGTTACTGTGCAAATTTTAATCATTTTATGACGTTGGGAAATGAGTTAAACTAAAGTTCCAACATTTGAGGACACCACGAACCTTATTGTAGTAAATAAAACTATGTAATATAACGGAATCGAGTGTGATTCTCGATTAGATACGTTATCCAGATTTTACTACAGCAAGCGACCACATTATACATCAAATAGTGCCAAGGAAGTGAATAATACTTCATATCAAATTGTTTGAGGGACATTATGTTGTAATAGCACAATTATTTGTGTAACAAATAATATAAAAGAGTTTAATGAGAAACCGGCGATTTAACTACAAAAGTTAAAACTGCTATATCCATCTAGGGAACTCGTAATAGATAATGGATAGCTTTGGCAAAAATTCCCAAGAAAAATTCCGGAAAATTTATTATTTTTTTAGCAAATTTATATTGCTTCGAATATTTTCCACACAAAAGCTACTTAGAAAGAGTTATAATTGCTACTTTAAATTGTAATGTATTCTTTCATATTCATTTTTTTAAAATTTCTGATCACCAACCGCTTGGGCCGACAATAACAGCCCTCTACACCTATTCGCTCGAACTCCCAATTATTTATTAATTAAATGTAATATTGAAACATCAGTGAATGAATATGAAATATCTCATTAAGACTGCATTTTTGTAATTTTTGGATGAGTGTTTTGTTTTCCATAAATTCTACTTGTAATATAATTGTATATACTCTAACTGTGTCCATTCAGTTTCATAAAATATAAATTTTATTGCGTGCCCTAAAAAAAGTGGGATGGATTGAAATAAAACACGTTATCTATAATATATCTATGTTGACAGAGATGTGGCAAGCGGAAACGTTTCAATTCGTTGAAGTGGTACTTGATTCTGAAAGGTTAAATACTATAATTTAAATCATACTACTTGTGCTGCAACGTATTGCAATCCGAATGCGCGGTGCATCTTTCAACGTTGCCTGATGTACTTGCAAGCAGGGCTTGAAATTAACTTCACTGGTCCTACAAAAATCTTGGCCCTTTTTCAGATCAGTAAATAATTATAATCAACGAAATTTTTAGTCCACTTTATTACATTCATTTGGGCTACAGCCCTATACAGGATACCAAATACGAAAGTATAATTATAGTCCTGTAAAAATTCTATGTCAAAGTGTAAACAAGATCATGCTTTGCAAATAGAAATACCTGATGTCTAAATTATTGCACTTACTTTGTTTATATTACACTAAATATCTTCTTCGGAAGAATCTTCTGGTAGTCTGAAGCCGTAGGGAGAAATATTGGGGTCTCTGGTTCTTTCTCCTTTATCTATAAAGAAGAATACTGCCAAAACAACGTCATAATTACACAATATGAATTTACTGCTAAGACGGCGTATCCACGTTGCATACGATTTATGTTTCCTGTCTTCGACACTTGCGGCAAAGTTGTTGATCAGCTGATATGTTAGTTTCTAGCACTGTGCGATTTAACGATTTCTGTTTTTAGGTAGATTAATTTATTAACACGCTAGCGGCCATAATTTTGAAGATATTTGAACCAAATTTTAATACGTTGTTTCTAGGCTTAATAGCTCGGCTATAAGTTCGTTAATGAGCAAAATCGGCCCAAGGGGATGGTAGGGGGAGGGGGTTGAAATTTTGAAAATATATATGTCCATATACTGACAGACTGACATCCATATAAATTCATAGGCCAAACTACTGGAGCTAGAAACACCAAATTTGGTATGAAGGTGTGGAACTATGAGTAGGTAAAGGACAAAATATGACATTTTGAAAAAGTCTCCATCTTGGATCCAAAATGGGCGGCAAACCTGATGTTCTATAATAAACCGCTGGAGCTAGCGATATGAAGTTTGGCGTGAAGGTACAACATCACTAGTAGATTGCGAAAATATTACAAAATGTATCTAGAGACGCCAGATTGGTTATAAAATGGCGTAGCTACTCTAAAAATCCATTTTTCACACCGTTTGAGCTAGAGATACGAAATTTGGTATGAAGATCCATTTTTCACACCGTTTGAGCTAGAGATACGAAATTTGGTATGAAGGTACATGGTGACTATTAGGTTAGGAAAATATTTTTAAAATGTTGAAAACGTCTCCATCTTGGATCCAAAATGGCCACCTAACCCATTGTTGTATAGAATAAACAGTCTAAACGGCTGGGACTACTGAAATGAAATTTGGTGTGAAGATACAATATCACTAGAAGATTACGAAAATGTTACTTGATGTATCCAAAGACGTCATCTTGGATCCAAAATGGTGGACCTAAAATTTCATTTTCGACACCGTTTGAGCTAGAGATACGAAATTTCGTATCAAGGTATATCTTAACTCGTAGTTTAAAAAAAAATTACAGAATTTTAGGAAAGTCGCCATCTTGAAACCGAAATGGCCGCCGAAAAGATCATTTTCGACGCCGTTTGTGTTAGAGAAATGAAATTTTATTTGAAGGTGTACCTTGACTAGTAAGTCACAACAAAATAATAAAACGTTAAAAAAGTCGCCATCTTTAATGCAAAATGGCCACCGAAAACCCATTTTCTAAACCACTAAGAAGTCTAGACAAACGACATTTGGTATGAAGGCGTACTATGACAAGTAGGTCACAAAAAAAAACATATAGGGGCGCAGCCTCCCCAGTATATTTGTACCATGGAGGCGCAGTTCGCCAGAGAGTGTCTGATTACGATAAAGGGGG